>JAANDG010000598.1:0-88220 GCA_036852015.1 Pelodera strongyloides | reverse complement strand
CATATTGCCGGGTATTTTGATGGAAGTAGGAAGTATGAG
Organism: Pelodera strongyloides; assembly: GCA_036852015.1. Taxonomy (NCBI): domain Eukaryota; kingdom Metazoa; phylum Nematoda; class Chromadorea; order Rhabditida; family Rhabditidae; genus Pelodera; species Pelodera strongyloides. The sequence continues at coordinate 88,181 of JAANDG010000598.1, read as the reverse complement.
CGTGCTATTGCCAGTTCGCATTGTTCGCAATGTCGCGGGAACTAAGATTTGTGCCAAAAAATCCTGCCTGTTTTGTGCTAAGGCTATGTTGGGCGTCACTACGCGTTTGGTTTTTCATACAGAAAATAATTGTCAAGGTGGTTCAGGAAAAATAAGTTATACAAGTTATTCTTAAAACCTACGCCCACGCAAGTGAGCAGTCTTTTCTGCACAGAACATTCCAATCTAAGTTTGCGTTTTCTAGTCGAGTGAGATCATACAGGCGAAGAGTATAGGGATGTATGGCGTTGTTTTGCTTTCCACTACCGTATTCAAGATAAAATACTCTTTGAACAGCTGTATAGGGGATGTATGACGCAACTTTTAAAATCATCGTTCAAATATCTAATTAAAAATAGTAAAATAATGTAGAAAAATATTTATGGCGTAGCTTTTGCTTGTGGTCAAAGACATGAGTCAAGTTCGATTCCTGACATGCCATTATGTCTTGCATCGATTTAGTTGTAAATTTTTACACTAATATTTGGTGTAGGCAAATTGTTTTTGCCGCATGGAGGCAAAAAGTAGCGAAACGCATGGCGAAAATGGTTTTTCGCTTTTTTCGGGTGGACAGGCCTTTCGCTAGTACCTTCGCTAGGCGTATGTGTTCTAATTATTGTTCAGATATACAAAAGGGACAAAAAGGAGACCGTCCCTTCAGAATTTCGAAACAAAGAATCTGTTTCGTTGAAAAGGAGAGACTGGAGATTGCGGCACGATGTGCCAACAATTTCGAAATCTGACTGAGCTGATAAGGAAGCAAAACATTCTGGCTGTCCTTTATTGTGGCCTTCCTTTTTTTGCGTGGAGCTGTTTGAAAGCTCTTTCACATACACTGTATTCATGGAAACCCCATCTCTGGACCAGAAATCTGACTATTTAAAAGGATAAGGTCAATATGAATCACCTCGTTTTTTTTTATCTTTTATTTGTATTGTACAAGGTAAACTGTTCCTAAAATATCGCTAGTGGAGAAATAAGAGAAAACAGGGCAACAATTAGAGTATCGAAGTAGTGAGATAACGTTTATTTGGGCAGCATCCTTTGCTCCTCCATTTTCTTATCGCTACTTGTATAGCCGAAAGTTTAAAGTGGTTTAAACTTTCCGTCTCACAAAACAGACATCGTTTCGCGATTTATTACTACCACACTTTCAGTTTAAATCGGCATGGTAACCGGTTTTTGAAACGTGTTAGTTCCGACAACTGCTTTCCATATGTATGCAAATTACTATAATCAATCTAAGCCTAAGAATCAAGCAGTATATAATTTGCATACAGTACGTGGATATACAGAGTTCAGCACCGCTTCAAAGTCTGCTATCATACAGCTTAAGCGAAATACCGGCCGGTTTTTGAAACCATCTCAAGTACTTGCATTCCTATGCATTTATGCAAAGGGGGTCTAATTGGGGTCTTTTTATTCTAATTCTGCTCATTTGCATAAGCTGCATAACAATGCTGTGTGTGCAATGCGTTTCAAAAACCGGCCGGTATTTCGCTTTTAAACATTTCACCCGTGTATTATCAATTTAACATACTACACGCCCGGCTTCTCATTTTGACGTTTCGTTATTATTAAAGATCAGTTGGTCGCAGGACCGATCATAGCAAAGATGTTGAAAAGATCAATCACTTCTACGTATAAAGGAAAGAAATACTTATAAGCAATAAGTAGTATAGCAATATAAGTATATAAGTACTTGCGAGTTTCTATTTAAATTTCTCTCTCTCTCTCTCTCTCACTCTCTCACACATTCTCTCTCCCGTTCTTACTTTTTTAAAAAACGTTGCTATTTACCTAGTTAGGTGTTTTAGCCGACTGTACTAATGTATCCAACCGTTCCTTATCCCGTGATCAAGCGGCTCCGAAATAAATCAGGTAAGTTCCGAGGGAAGGATCCTCATGTTAGAACGATTTGTGCTTACCTTTTGACTTTTTTGGGGTGTTCTTCTAACTAGACCGCTCTCATAAAGGGATGGGGGGTCACTAGAAACAGTCACTGCTTTTATTTATTTTTATTTACCCTATAAAAGGGTGAATAAAAATAGAATACAAAAGTTAGTTAGGAACGAGCGCAATATTGATTTTCCTCCTTTCAAATTAGATATGTTTTTATGAATGTTTTTTGGACGTTGAATCGAAAACTAACATGATAAGGGAATGAAGAGAATGAGCAATTAAATGAAATAATATGTTTAGCATCATATACCATCTTGGTTCAATGAAAGCGGGATTTCTACATCAGAATTGTATTCGGTTCGAGTTTTCCTATAATTTCACTCTCGCTCAGATGAATTAAACTACTATTGGATCACCCAGGTATATTTTGCATATTAGGAGTTAGGACGATTTGTGAAGCGAACAGGTTGAAGCGAAATAACAGCCGATTCATGAAAGTATGATGACAAACGCAATCCCATATGTTGTGTGTAAATGAAAACAAATAATTATAATAAAAAAACAGCGTAGTTATTTGCATACGCTACATGGGATTCGATCCAACAAGGTTTCAAAAAACGCCGTCGTACCGCTTTCAACAGTACCAGCAAACCTTCGGCTACAAAGTACCGATAAGTCAGGAGCAAAGGGTGCCGTCCAAATAAAACGTTAATCACTACTTATTGTTAGAATGCCTTATTCCTGAAGCGAACACTTGAACTTTTTTCTTTTCTTTTTTTGGATAAAGATTTGAAACAAAATCAAAATGCGAAAAAACGAAATAAAAAAACAGTTTTTTTACCGGGCTAAGGGCTAAGACAATTATGAGGTGGGTTCAGAAAACATAAGGCCCCGAAATCAGGTAATTATTTTAGTGCCTCTCTATTACTGTGGTTACAATATTTGTGTCACCGCTGTGAATATCACGTCTGCGGAAGAACGAATAATTGAGAAGATTTGCTCCCGACACAAAGAAGTTTTATTTTCTCAGAAGCCGAATATCTTTATAAAGTAAGTTGCGTGTTTTTAAGGATATTTACAATGCTAATTCCAGACTTATGTACCTACCCTAAGTGGAATCATAGTTTCAAGTTTCAACAGGTAAAATTAACGTTCAGGATTTTCTGGTCACATTCTTGCAAGATACTAACCTTCCATTAGCTAACAGTGAAAGATATTTTATATTCTGGTGCAAGATACTTTGATACTTAATTTATTACTTTACGTTTGCTTATATGCCTATGCATCATATGCGATGAATGAGTGGTGCAAACCCCTGCAATTGGTGGAGATTAAGAACCTTCGTTCTAGTAAGTCCAACTGCTTACTGTTCAACTTCGTAGTCGGCATACTATTGGAATACTGGTGATCCTATTGGGTCATTACAACTCATCCGTTTTCCATTTCAATATAACGCTCAGTTTGAGGGTTTTCATCAAAAATGTTTCAAAATCTATTATTAAAGGGAGGGGTTCACTTTGTGATTGTTAGCTTTCACTGTCAAATATGGTTCTAACTAACATAAAAATTCACTGTCAGCTATGGTTCTAATATCAAAACTAGGACAGGCCCACGAGAAAAAAGTTTTTCTCAATTTACTTGCACAGGTCCGGAATTTCAGAAATGTTCTGCATTCTTGCAACCCGAAGAACTCACAGAGTTTTCCCGGCAAACAGTTCGGCCAGGTACCGTAGTCAGCAACTCAAAATAATTTTTTACGGTTTATATCCGTTCATTTACACTCTCTTTCTCTTTCTACAAAATAATGGTTAAAACGAATGAAGATCATTCCTACGATTACAACAAAACGTTTCCAAAACTGGTAAAAATTGTTTGCCGGGGAATAACTCTGCGAGTTCTAGGTGTAAATGCGGTTTTTATGTTTTCACAGTTAATTTCTGAAATTCCGGACATTCTTCACAAATAAACATAACCCGAGTAAATGACAATGCCCCGCAGCAGCAAATCGAGGCTCAGGGTGTCTGTCGTGTCTCCTATGGATAAACTTGATTGGAATCCCCATTTTTGTTCGACAACTGGTGCACCGTAGCCGGCAGAATAATCGGTTCTCTACTATTTTTTTGTCGCTATCTCAGGTCTACTACTATTTTGTCGCTGTCTCAGCATCTTTATTAGTATCTATCTATCTTGCCTATAGCGTTTTTTCTTGCCCGGCTACAGTGCACCAGTAGTTGAATAGAACGGAGATTCCAATCAAGTTCACCCAATAGGAGAGGAGCCGCGTACACACGCGAGGACTTGTGATTTGGAAACTTTTTGTACTGATGTGACTTAGTTGGGGTGGTACTTACATGCCAAAAATAAAGTAATGGGTGAATTGAACTGTCGACATGGTAAATGTTGATGTGCGCAACTCGTAAGTTTTTTGGGCTATTGTACGTTCACTTTTCTATAACCTTTTAATCATCGACGTTTCAGTTGTTTCTCTATGGGAAATGAACCATTGGTACCAAAAGCTGATCGTAAATTACACCGGACGAATTTGATGAAGTGAGACATTTATACAGGTTGGATATGACTTTATTTTACTTAAATGTTCAGTAAGCGACATGAAATGATAAGTAATTTCGTTACGAGTTCACAAATAAAACATGAGTTACTTATTATAAAATTCAAATTCTCTGGTCATTGAAGAACTAAGCCACAAAGTTACTGGCATGAGATACGCAATGATGGGCATCACATAATGAAGGCGTTTCGAAAGGATAGTAACGGTCACAAGTGTAATCCAATTAACAGGACTGTGGCAGGTACGTGTGAAACAAGATGTCGGTATAATTATATACCATATTTCTTTCTCCTATAACTTCTATTCTGTACTCTGGAGGATTTCTAACAGCAGGAGCCAAGTTTTTCCAAGTATGCGCCGCATTGTACATATTTTTATCATCTAGGGGTTTTTTTTTCAACATCCTCCCAAAATACGACGGTTTACCGCAAACTGAATCAATTTATGGTGATATATGAGACTCGATCTTCCATGCGAGCAACATCTCGACCCACAACAATACAAGTTTGCCTCTTCTCGTTTGAAATGTCTTATTCAAGAATCATGCTTTCTTAAAATATATAGGAGATGTTTTTTTCAACTGTTCACCGTGGTGAAAACGCTTTACTGGAAACCGCTATATACTTGGAATCCATTTAGTATCTTTTTTTCCGACTACTACTGCTATAATGGAGTTTGTGCATTATGCACTTGTAGTGTCCTGCAAAAAGGGATCAGATGCTGACAAGTTAGTTTTTTATTCTTATTTATTTATATGGGCATGGACAGCTTTTCAAAGTGACAAGTGTCCAGGTTGTTTAAATCAATATCCATTCTAGATACTGCGCAGCAACACTCAAAAAAGTTGGAGTTTGAAGACAATCACATTCTTCAATTAGAGGTATATTTTATTTTACATTGATCGGGAAAGCTATGAAACAGTAGTTTATGATTTATCGGACCGTATTTTATGATTGCAAATAATTGTTTTATTCAGAACGGTGCAGTCACGCGGATTGTCCTTCTGGACTTTATTTTCGCGTAAACAAGGTTGACCATGATTTTTTATTATTTGATGGCAAAAAATGACCAACCCAAAAAGGCCATAGACTCCCATAACCATAACTAGTTTTCTGAATATAACTGTTAAGCTTAGTTATTTGGGTGCACGAGCAAGGTGGAATAATGTGTAAAAAATTCTAATATCAATTGGTTGGTTTTTCTTTGTTGTTGTTTTTATGTGTGTTATGCAAAACACGCATAAGAATAAGACACAAAAAAAACAAGTACTCTGTAAAAATTCTAATAAACGCACCGTCTGTTAAGTCAACCTCGAAAGAAAAGCACCTGACCAAATTGCTCCTCCTCTCTTGAGCATGTTTAATTTTCTTTACAGAACCTTTGGGTCGAGGTTTTCGTTGCGGAAAATATAAATTTAAGCGACGCCCAGCTCGACGAACTTGTATCTGTTAATTGGACATGTGCGTTTCTTTATTTTCGCTTTTTCTTTGTTAAAATTATCTATATTCGCATGTCGTTTGTTGATTACCTACCTAACCGGACGCCCTAAGAAAAAAAATCGAATGCAGGTGCATTAGTTCTAATTGACTGTTTTTGTTTTTGTTTTATGTTTACCTGTCATTTGTTTAGGTGAAAACGAAGAAAAAGATGGTGCAGTCGCACAATAAACATTGTACAATTTGCAATTTGTATCCTGTCCCCCAAGACAGGAGTGAAGATCAACAGAATGACTGAAATGACTGACTAATAAAAATATTATTTCATTCTTTGTTTTTCATTTGCGGAGAAAGCTAAATTCTACTGTAAAATCTAGTTACTTTCAGCAATTAAAAGGAGGGCTTTTTGGTTCTGTATATGAAGTTCATTTCACATAATCAAGAGGGCAAAAAGTGAGTAACTCGCTATTATCGTATCTCCTTTTTGCAAGATAACTTCTGACAGACTAAGTACCAGTTCCGGAATTATGCCGCAGACTTTTCTGGTTGAAAACCCAATGGAAGTAGTTGCCACAGAGTTTCCTATTTGGAAACCCAATGGAACTCTCACCAGAAAAGTCTATGGCAACTTGCCGCAGACCTTTCTGGTTGAAAACCCATGGAAGTATCCGCAGACTTTTCTGGTTGAAAACCCACTGGCCAGAAAAGTCTGTGGCAACTTGCCGCAGACTTTTCTGGTTGAAACCCCAATGGAAGTAGTTGCCACAGAGTTTTCTTTCTTTTTGAAAACCCAATGGAACTATCACCAGAAAAGTCTGTGCAACTTGTCGCAGACTTTTCTGGTTGAAAACCCAATGGAACTATCACCAGAAAAGTCTGTGGCAACTTGCCGCAGACTTTTCTGGTTGAAAACCAAAGGAAGTATCACCAGCATGCGGCTTCCCAATGAAAACCCAATGGGTATGTTGCCACAGACTTTTCTGGGTGAAAACACCGCGGAATCATCACTTTAACCTGAAAGGCAACTTGCCACAGACTTTTCTGGTTCAGTTGATGCTGAAAAGGCAAATTGCCACGGTCTTTTCTGAAAACACCGCGGATAATCACTAGTTGAAACTGCGTGGCAAAATGTCTTTCAGTTTCAACGGAAAACACCGTGGAAGGATGTTAACCGAGTTTAAAATCTCATCATGGTGCTCTTTCAACAGGAAAATTGAGGAAAACACCGAATATACTAAAATAAACATGCACAAAAAAGCCATATAAGACTGAGGAAATTGCGAAACTGCAATACATACACAAATACACAACATAAATACAAAATGCCAATACAAAAACTTCGAATTCTTCGAATATTATTCGAATAGTTGCAAATATTCATAGTGTAGGTGTAGATCTCTAGAAAAAAACATCACTAGCAAATGCAACGCAATGAGCTATTTTATTTGGACTAAGATGTATACATGACAGCGATGCCCGACGCAGTTGTTGAGATATGCTTCATCCAAACCAATATATTGTCAGTCTTGTCCACGGAATAACGGAACAATAGGAAAAAAGAAAACAACCAGTGCACGACAACTGGACGTTCCGGAAGATATTTAAGATGAAACTGCCAACTTGTATATTGCCTCAATCAGAAAGCAGTACACCAGCCGTGGACGATCGTACAAAATTAGCATAGGATACATAGGATTTTCTTATCATATGCAAATTTTCCAAAGGGCTTGCATTTCGCTTTAAAATCAGCAAAGTGAACACTGGACTCTTCGAGGGACTATTCGTATCTTAGGTGTGTCCATCGCTTTGTTTGTTGTTTCCCCTTTCCTTTTCCTTCCTCTGTTCCTTTTTCTCTTTTTTACACCTTGGAACGATTTGTTGGGACTGGAGTTCCCTTCTGAAAAAAGTGCGAACACAATAGAAAAATAAAAATAAGATCTGTTAGCTGCGGATTGCGTTCTGAAGATGCGGATGTGTTCTGAAGTCCAAAGTCTTGAACATGCTTACAATGTACGTTCAAATACTACAGGGTGCGCCGGAATTCCAGAATTACCCGTACGCCTAAAAAAATAAGCGTCACGACGCGAGGAATGAAGAAATTGACTTGAAATTTAGGGAACAGTTTCTTCAAACTCATCGTAACTATATTTTATGGTGCTCGTTTGCTTTGCACATCCATCCGCGCGGCCTATACAGGATCTCGGAGTCGATGGCGTTGGGCGGAGGCACCCGTGGCACGGTGGTAGTCGGCGTCGAAGGCGTTGCACAACTGGAACAAAGGAGGCCTACAGAATATCCAAATTGCAGTGGCTTGTACAGGAGATCTTGCGCTACATGGATGATCTTTAAGATCTGGGAGCATGGAGGCCGTTTATCACCGTTGCTAATGTCGCGTACGGTTTAAATTTCGGTTTAGACAGTCAACCCCGATTTTCGCATTTGATATGGTATCATCGAACCATTTTAAATCTGAATAGATAAAAGCAAAATTAAGTGTCGGAGTCAGGTAGAAAAAAAGTTGTGAGGTGTTCAACTGCATGATTATAGCACTGATTATGTGCAAAATTAAGAAGAAACCAAGTCTAAACTAAGCATAAATTAATTTTTATCTCAACTTCTGCGACATTTACTTTTGCTTTTATTTTAACCGACTCTATTTTATTTTATTTGTATTTGAAAACGGTTTCGATAAATCGAAACTAAAAAATCGAAATTCGGGGTTGACTGTCTAAAACGAAATTTAGCCTCGCGAACTTGTATGGGCTAAAGATTGTGAGAGTGAACTACCTCTTTCTTTGAAACGTACAATTCAGGAAATAAGGTGGTCGCATGCAAATTTGTTGCTCATCGAATATACTTTTCATTATGCAAATTCACTTTTCCTCGTCCGAAGAAGAGAAAAGTAAAAAGTGAGTTCAATTTTGAAATGTTTCCACTGTGATTGTGATAGGAGGCCAATACTAATATAACACTCAATGTTGAACTCGAATGTCTTCATGTTTTCTTGTTTTGCACGATTTCTGCCGTAATACTAGTCTTTTAATTGCTACAAGTCTTCGTCAATCCTTCCCACGTTGTAGAATGTTATGTTATCTTTTTTAAAACATTTATCTAATGTATGCGATTTTTGAAGTTGTTTACCCCACACACCTCGTTAGTATACAGTATTTGGTGTCGAATAAGGTTTAGAAGAAAAAAAAAACGCTCGCCCTGATAATTAATTACAAATTTGAGAAATATGGGCACTAGGACAAATCTCCAACATTATCTTTTTAAACTGACAACTTTCTTAGAACTGAACAAAATTCTCGAAACGCCACCTTTTTTACACATAAACGAAAGGAATTTTGTGATAGATTTACACACATAGGAATTGAACCGGCCAATTTCTTCCTTGAACTAGCATAACCACTCAACCACTCACAAATTGGGAATTTTGAAGAACATTAACCAAGTATGGAAAGATCTTGTTAATTTGTTGATTGACAAGCTCATTGCCCTTTGATATATTCTTAATTCTAAAAGCTACAAGCAGTCATTTTTGCTTCTAGTTTTTCCCGCCTTCGTGTAGAAATATAAATATAAAGAGTACCGGGTTAGATCAACCGAATCCGCAGAAACGGTTCACCGGGGTCCAGTTCATTTCTGAATCCGTTAATATGGTCTTTAAACTTTCCGGAGGAAAATTTTTTTTCACGATGTCGATAAAAAAATCGTCGTTATCTGGCGCTATCCCTAAATTGTTTATAACCTATCGACATAACCCCTTATCTATATTTTTTTGAAGGAAATTCGGTTATAGAGATATAATTGCGCTTTGGTCTGCCGCAATGAAAGAACCTACTTTCTTATAAAGTACTGTGAGTTAGGCACTTGTAAAAGACAAAGGGGCAACTCATATTTTGTTTCATCAACACAAGCTTATAAACCAAGCATTTCAGACGTACAAAGTGTACAAGTGATCAAATATGGCACCGCCAAGAAGATCGCCCCGGCTAGCTGCTATGGCGTTGAATCCTGCCGCGGCACCTGTGCCAGTAGTGGCTGTTCCGCCAGCCCCTCCTGGCGCCGCTCCTGCCTACGACCTTGCTGGAGGATGATTCAACAACATGTCTCGCTCCGTTACATTGGGGCCGTTCCTCACCGGGTATGACCTATAATATTACGAAGTTTCGAATAATATGTTGATTTTGATTAAGCCCGAAAAGTTTAATAGTTTGCTAATTTTTTGCCCCATAAAAAAACGCTGATTCGATTGAAGCCATACAATCGCGAATTCGTGTGATAAGCAAAGATATATATTATTATTCCTTTCCTATATAAGTAGAATACTATGAGTTTAATATCCAGCTTGTTAGATTATTATTTTCCAAGTATTTATCTTTATTTTCAGATGGCTATTGGTGCGAGTGCCAATGCTACTGTTGAGAAATGCGTCTCACCTTTCGAGAGTATCATGTTGGTTCTGCAGGTGACATCGGATCTGTTCACCCGTCAGATCTTCCAGGACTCGGGAAACATGGTTTGTTTGATTGTTACCCTATTCGTTTGTTTTTAGTCATAGGAGTCCTCCTCAATAAAAATGATTCCTTTTTGCAGTCTTTCATTGCTAGCTTTGATTTCTGTTCCTATGTATGTATTTCTGTCGTTTTAGGTCCAGGCAGCAAAGGGACTGAAACTCTGCGTGGAAATGGCTAAGATGTGTGGGCAGGCCATGGGAGCGTTTGAAGACCAAGTCACTCCGTTCGATTCGGAGTGGTTATCCGCTCTCTTGGAGAGGCATGTTAATTATTCATACTGTTTGAAGGAAGTTTGTACCAAGTCGTATTGTATCAACTTTTCTCCAAATAAACATGGCTAATTTTCCAATTGCTTTTGATCGTACCTGAATTTGTTGGATAGTTCGATCATTGATTGATCAGCAAATCCTTTACTACTAAATGTTCAGTCTCTCGTCTGTCCCCTCTCCCTCTTTCTGTCTCTTTTCTTGCTCTCCCTCTCCTCCTCCCTCTCCCTCTCCCTACCCTCCCTCTTTCTCTCCTTCTCTCTCGAACTCTCTCCATCTCTCACTCGCTCTCTCATCTCTCTCCATCGCACTCTCTCTATGTCTCTCTCTCTGTCTTTTGTCTTACTCCATCTCGCTCTCTCTATATCTCTATCTCTCCTTTATCTTACCTCTCTCTCCTCTCTCGTCCCTCTCTCCCCCCTCTCTCCTCCCTCTCTCTCTCCCTCTACCTTCCCCACTCTTTCTTCTTCCCTCTCCCTCTCTCTCTCTCTCTCTCTCTCTCTCTCTCTCTCCCTCTCTAGCTATTTCTCTCCCCTCTCTCTATTTCTCTCTTTTCTCTCTCTATTTGTCTCTCTCTCTCTCTCCCTCTCTCCCTCCTCTTTTTTTTTTTTTTTTTTTTTTTTTTTTTTCTTCTTTCTCTCTCTGCTCTTCTCTCTCTCTCTTCTCTTCTTCTCTCTCTCTCTCTCTTCTCTCTCTCTCTATATCTTTCTATATCTCTCTATTTGGCTTTCTCTCTCTCTCTCCTCTCCTACTCTCTCTCTCTCTCTCTCCTCTCTATCTCTTCCTTCCTTTCTTTCTCCCTCTCTCTCTCTCTCTCTCTCTCTCAGCTCAGCTATGATCTTGGTTTCCTAGCTCGGCGGCCGGGCGGAAAGACCAACCAGTTTTTAACTAGTTTCCTACTAGGTTTTTAGTCGAAAAAAAGCTCGGAATACGAAAGTTTGTTGAGGAAAAGCTCGGAAAATCCACGGAAAAAGCTCGGAATCGGACAAACAGACAACTCCCGAGCTCGGCCCGCCTACTTTCCGAGCTCGGCACGAGAAACTCAAAGTTTCCGATCTTTTTCCGAGAATCTTCAGAGAATACTCGGGAAATAGGCGGAAGAAGTTCGGAAATGCAAAGTTTCTCGGAAAAAGCTCGGGATTCATTAACGGACTCTCTCTCTCTCTGGCCTCCCTTTCTCTTGTATAATCTCAAACAATACGCTCCAAAACTGTGATATTTGTCAGATGGAACACACAACTACATTATTTCTGTACAACAATAGTACAAGTAACTCTCTTGGTTGTTATGAACAGTCTTGCTTTAGTTGTCGTCTGACCCTAACGACTCGACAGCGTTCTCAGCTGAGAGAGCAATACTTTTGGCGGACATGGATGATAAATTCTGGAGTCTTGATTCTCGACGCAGCTGCCATAAAAGATCAGGACAACAGTGTTTTGGTTCGTTTTAAGACAAAAATACGGAGGGTAATTTGATTCCAATTAAGCTGGCACCTTTCGAGTTCCAATAAGTACATATAAGGCATCTCCATATTGTTTTGGGCATAATCCCTAAATCCTCGTCTATGTTCGAAACGAAAAAGGACAGACCCCACGAGAAAAAAAAATTTCTTCTTCTTCGATTTATTTGCGTCCAGAATTTCAGAAGGTTCGGCCAGCCCGTAGTCAGACGGGTTTAAAATACGTTCTTACGGTTTATCCTCCGTCCATTAGCATTATTTCTCTTCATTATAATGGTTAAACGAATGAAGATTATTTCTGCGATTATAACAGAGGTTTCCAGTACTGTATGCCCTAACCTAAAAGTGCAAAAAATATTAGTATATTTAGTATATTATAATGTTGTGTTTACTGTTTTATATTATGCTAAATAGTGTTTGAATACGGTATACGTATGAATAAAGGCAGTCGCATTCCCCTTTAATACTGCCAATTAAGTACCAATGTGTAATGTGCATTTAATTATTAAGTACAATCTATCTACTTACACATCGGAAAATTACTTCATTATATTGACATTCAGTGACTTAATATGTAAACTTAAATGCGTAGAAGATTGACATTCGTTCAAACTTACAATCCCATATCGATTGATTCAGGTCGTTGACTGCTTGGGGGATGTGGTTGGCCGTGCTTCAGACCTGCCGATCAGGAACAAGCCTGACGTCTCTCAGCGCCGCCCCCAGAGGTAGATTATACTTTTAATGATCTCGTTTTTTTAATTGTTTTTTTTTTCAATCATTAAAAATAATTATGTTCCTTGCGAGTTGCTTATTTTTCATTGCAGACCATTAACAAATACCTGAACAACTTTCATTTAGCACCCCGTCGGAGAAATGGAAGGGTCACGAAACGGAAGACGACTCGCACTCAAGTCGTCGCCCGGAATCGTCTTTCCGCCCCCGCTCGGATCCAGTCCACACCCGCACAACGTCGCCAGGCTCCTGCTCCACCGGCCAACAATCAGGCGGTCCAGCCATCGAACCAGATCGTCTTGTTCCAATCAGTCCCTCAGCCATCTGCCCAATTGTCTCTTGCTCCGACCCAGCCATCGATCCTCGCTCCTCCGTCTGCTGGAAACCAGGTCCTGCCATCTACGTACTGGATCCGCACCGCCGTCTTCTGCCATCCCATCAGCCGCCCTAGTGCGTGTGCCAAGGAACCAGTCAACACCAAGGGAGCAGGTAATATGATGTTATTTTAGGTTTGTACCAACGTGCTAACCAAACAAACTTACACAATTAATTGGTCTTTGTGCTACATCGTTAGGTTCGTTAGAAGTCAAATCTGGCTTGAGCCTCATTCTCTTTTCCTCCGCCCATTTTCTTATTTGCAACAATTGACCGAACTGGAGTGCTGAAGTCGAAAATGTAGCTGAAAGCTTGTAACAAACCACCATCCAAATATGTGTAGTGTTTCCCAAACTTGTATCTCTTTATGATACGTTTCTGATTTTCACCATACCTAATATTCTAATCCCGACGGTGGTATGGCTACGAGCTCAAGACCACCGTCTAAATTTATGCAATATGCTAATTCGGATGGTGGTTTCGTCGGTCAGAGCGTCAACGAGTTTTATGCCATGGCCTGTAATAATTGTGTACTGTAATAATTTGTGAAAGATTTTACCGGTGGAAGGTGCATTTGTATTGGAACGTGAGTTCTATTCACGACCGATCTACCACTAGATACATTTACACGAAGAGGTGCACTTGAACCACTTCCGCTGACCGAGAACTCCATGCGCGGCACTTACTGAGCCTGAAACTCGTTTTCAGTTTAACATATTAACGATCGGTAGCATGTAGTTTCTTTAAAAAAAGAGCGCATACAACGAGTGTGATATTTAAAGCCGTGTTGAGAGCATGTGGTTGCAGTTGCAGTCATTTTATGAAATTAAGTTTTCCATTTAGCAACTCATGATACACCTCGTATCCGTCCAATTGCACAGTCAGCAGGAAACACAGCCACTCAGCTCGTCTGTCGGAACTCAAGGTAATTTTCTTTCCAAGATACACTTTTTTTTTCCACGATTCTAAACACAGATGTTGGGAATCACATGTTTTGTGGGAAAGAAGTTTTTCGCTGAATATTCACTAACATCTATTACGAACATAAAATGTCGCACACTAGAACGACATCACCTCTCTCTCCCTCTCCGTTCCTCTCCTCCTCCCCTCTCTCTCTTCCCATCCTCTCTCTCAATTATTGATATAACTCAGTTCCTGCCTGCTTACTGTAATTTCCTGAAACTGCATGCTAAGGAAACCGTCCAAATGGAGTATCCGTACTCAAAAAACACACGCACACACTCGCACACACACACACACACACACACACACACACACACACACACACCCACACACACACACACACCCACACACACACACACGACCACACACGCACACACGCACACACCACACCACGCACACACTCACACACACTCACACACACACACACACACACACACACACACACACACACACACACACACACACTCACACACTCACACACTCACACACTCACACACTCACACACACACACACACACACACCACACACACTCACACACTCACACACTCACACACTCACACACTCACACACTCACACACTCACACTCGCACACTCACACTCACGCACACGCGCACACACACGCACACACTCACACACACTCACGCACACACACGCACTCACACACTCACACACCCACTACACACCACGCACACACACACATACACATACATACTACACACAACTCGTTCACATACTAGTTAAACACTGCAATTGCTGTCTTGTCTTTCATGTTTCCCGCGAGAAAATTGGGTTGTTTGGGTTGTTTGTTTTTTTTGGGTTGTTTGCCAACTTATTGGGTTGTTTGTTTCCTTTCAAAGACTTAATTCACACAATTTCCTTATTTCCAGCACATGATATGGCACGGATCCAAGCTAATGGTACTCCCGCTCGTTCGTCTCAAGATTCGGATGCCGCCAACTCTCGGTCGTCGACCCCGACTGTTATGGAATCTAGCCGAGCATCGACAACGTCAGTCATTGTTAGTTTTTTACCCTCTACTGAAATTTGTGCGATGAATTTCCTAGAGTGACACGACGTGATTTTTTTTTGTGCGCGACAGACGCATGAAAAAGAAATTTTGGAATGTTGATTCAATCCTCCGTTATTTCAAATTATTCCTTCTGAAGCATATAGTAAAATTGGTTTATTGTGACATTGACATTGACGCAACACATGTGTTTCACGCTCGGTGGCTGAAATTGTAAAATAGTTATTGACGAGTTCCGCTCCCAGAATCATGATTATTTCTTGTATACCCCATGTTCTTTTACAGCCGATGCATCTCTGATGGGTTCCCCACTAGTTCAAGGAGTCAATGTTCGCCTCGCAGGAGCTGTCTTGGTTACACCTCCAAGTAAGTCAAGTTACTACCATATTTACAGTATTTATGGTAACAAAGTCAGGTGCGCAGGCGTGGGCCTGTAATGCGACGAACCCAATTTCGTAAATTTTACCTGCGGCGCTACTGCCTCGCTTGTGACGCAATTGTGGAGCACTTGCGGCGGGTGTGTGGCGCACCGCGTTGAAGAATATTGTAGCTCCTTGTCGTGAATAAGTTTACAAACCTAAGATCTTATTTGACGTTCACAAGCATAAATCTAGTTTATAACACTTAGGTGAACATAACATTTTGCAGTGAACGCACCAGGAAGACAGGATAACCGTGACAACAGACAGCAGACACCGAGTGACATGTCCACCACTTCAGGTGTTTTTTTATTATTTATTTTTCAAAAGTTAACAATAACACTAGTATTTATCTAAGTTACCGTTCGTCGGCTTAATAATTTACTTAAGAGACCGCCATTCTTCAGTTTATCTGAATCGATACCGAAGCAATGTTTCCATTCCCCTTATGAGCACAATTTTCCTTCAGATCTGGCGTCGAGTGTGGATTTGACTGGGAGCGACAATAGTGCGCACTCTCCTCAATTGTCCGCCCGAGTTCACAGTGCAGGATCCAATCAGAATTCAAGTCCCGTGTCCCAGCTCTCCTCGACCTCAAGTAAGTCTATGTTCATTTTGGATCCAGTCCCTTCTTTAGGCAACGCTATTTGGTTGGAAGTAGTTAAAAGAAAATGGTGAAACTATAACTTGCGCTTTTTTCGCAAAAACGAGTCCTGCGAGCCGTAAGCGGGGGAAGCTCCCGGGTGACTCAAATGTGTGCATTACATAGAACTCACCCGAGCCGCACCAACCTCGTCGCTAACAAAAAGTACCACCAATAATATGCCACCGTCGCGTACCAATACGTTGCAGATTGCACCGTCGCGTACTCTGGAGGGGATTCGTTTGTTGCGGGTCCTTTTTGCGACCGATCCATTACGGTTTCCAAAAATTTCTTTAATAAAGCTCGCATTCAGGCCTTCGTTCGAGTCTGCTGCTCACAGACTCTTCTAGTTCGGGTTCGGGTCGAACTGCTTCGCTCCGGGGTTCTGGTATGTTGTGATTTGTACATTATTCCCCTATTTAGGAAATGGGTGAACCCATCAGGTGACGGTACTGTTTTTTTTTGAGGGCTGGCCCATTTGGTGACCTCTTCGTGACCGTCATCAACTGTTAACCAAATGGTGACGAAAAGCCAGTCATCAGATTTTTTTTCGATAAAAAGTAATTTGGCGTCGTGCCAACTACGGTGTTTTCTGTAATTTCGACAATTTTTTTATGTACCTTCCTACAATAAAATTGCTCGACGTTCACAGGAGTAGAGATTTACTGATAATAATCGTACTCCATATAATTACTTTTTACAGCCCAAGTTTCTCCTTTGGTAACATCATCTCTATCGGCGTCATCTGGTTGGTTTTATCGTAGTTTGTTGTGGGAAGTACAGCATCGCGCATAGCATTCGAATAAGCGAATACTTACTATTCATATTGATATGCTACTTTGTGTTGGATTGTATCGTCAAATATTATGACATTTATCAAAAGCCAGTTAGCGCGCCTGCGGCACATTCTTAAGTGGGGGAGCATCACCCGTGCCCCGTTTTACATTGTGAAACTTCTGCGGACCCTGGCACGCAACTCGCGCACAGTTCGCGCGCACAGCTCAAAATTTCAGAAAAAAACTTGTTAATATGTATGTATAGCTCCCAAATGTTCAGGAACGCCTTCGCAGCTGTTGCTGTCCGACAGCTCCTCGGGATCAGCCTCGTCCTTCAGGAGCTTACCGAGAATGCAAAACCTGAGCGGCACTGGTAACATATTTAGCAATCAAATGTTTCTAGTTGTGAATTATTTATGGATTAGTATGAGTATGGTTTAAACAAGAGGGTCCTTTTTAGATAACACTCAGGAATAGGTGAATCAAAGTACATGTTTATGTAACTTGCTCAGGACTCGTTTTAGTTTATCAATAGTCGAAAGATCGAGTTTAGCATCTCCCGCTGTCTCAATGACTCCACTTGCCGCTGCTTCCGCCGATGTTGCAGATCAACAAGGTCAAGCTGGTCCGACCAATTCTGGTTAGTTAGTTTTCTATGCTTATTAGGAGCATACTTCATACTTCTAGTATTTCTTTAAATTCCTTAATATCAATCAATATTTGCAGGTACAAATGGGACAAGATCAATGGCGCTTGATCAGCCGAGACCCGCATCGCTAAGTGCTGCACCTAGCTCAGTCAGTGCAGACCTCCCAAGCCGTAAGTTATCGTTTTAGGACTACTATTCACATTTATTAGCTAAAACATTTATTAGCCAATTTACACACATAATACAAAAAATAATTCACCATAAACACCATTAAAGCGGTTTAACGCCATTAAAGCGACCACTCATGCTGTTTCGCCATATTTCCATAGGTCAAAGGTCAATTTCCATTTTGCGTCAAATGTGCATATAATAACACGTGGATATTCTACTATACTGAATACGGAAATGTCGTACGTATATTTTGCGTTCTTAAATGTTTGTTCTTTTGTAGAACGTCCCGGTACAATGGCGGGAACAGGGGTGGGTCCACATGGACAACACCAGCCGTTCCCATACTTCCGCGATCCGGCACGATATTTCCAAATCGATGCTCCGTCTCACTACCCACTGGGTATTTTTACCTCTTTTGTCTACCATTATTGCAGCTTTTGTTCCCAGACCAATTATTTGACAGTAAATTGTCGCTTAGAATAAAGAAAGCGCAAGATTTCTGATCTGCGTAGAAAAGATGAAGACAAAGCGAAAATTTCGAAACTAACTTAAAATGTGTCTTTTTATGAGAAATTTCTATTTTGTCGCTAGCCTAATTATCCCCATATGGATAGGATATAGCGATGTCCCTTAAGATTTAAACTTACCCTTAACAGTGTAGATGTGTCTTTTACTAGTAATTCGGGTAATTGCTCATTTTTGTGTACTAATTAGTGATGTTTCACATTTAAAAAAACGTGTTTCTTCAGGTCACGACAGATCGTTTGGACCCGGAAGCCCACGGCCTGAAGGTACTGTTTCTGACTCTTGAGCATACAGAATCAAGCGATTTAAATAGGTCAAGCGATTTAAAAATCTGGTCATTAATATTGTAAATTAATGAAAAAAGTAGTTTGGACTACATTTTAAAACGTTATCCTTTTTTCAGACTTGGTCTCTCCCATGCGCCGCTATGCCCAGGAGCGAGCAGCAATGCTGGCCGCTCGACCGCCAACTGCCGGTGTGTTTGTTAACGTTACGCCAGAATTTTACGAGCTTGACCGAAGCGCAAGTCGAATTTACTTGCACTCAATAATTATAACGCACTACAACGTTAAACTTTGATGGTGCGCCGCGCAGATGTGGCGGTTGCCCGGCGTTGCACGTGTAGCATTTCGCTGTGTACTTGACTGAATAGCAAATACATTTCTGTGTGATCCCTGGCGCCAATCTGGCGCAGGTATGGCGAG
Organism: Pelodera strongyloides; assembly: GCA_036852015.1. Lineage (NCBI taxonomy): Eukaryota > Metazoa > Nematoda > Chromadorea > Rhabditida > Rhabditidae > Pelodera > Pelodera strongyloides. The sequence goes on along the minus strand of JAANDG010000598.1, from coordinate 69,003 downwards.
ATCCCCGCGCACCTTTTTTCTAAGGTTGGGTAACCTTTTTGGTCATTTTTCCCATTTTCGCCCAGTCTGCGCCAAGGTCTCGACCTGTACATCGCCGCGCGGAAGTTCCGCGCCAGGAGCTCGCCGCGCGCAACCCGAGTTTCACCACTGTAGGGCACGTCCGAGAAAGAATTAAGCATAAAGATATGTTTTCAGCTCCGGCACAAGGATCGCCCCTTATTCCGGCAAACTCGGCTCTAGCTGGTAAGCATGCACACTAATAATAAGAACTACCTTTAAAGGGGCTAGCATTTCGCTTTAATTTGCCAACCTTCTCATCATATATGATGCACACTAGCACACTTATATGATTTAAATAATGTGTCAATAAATTTTTATATTGTATGTCCAAATGTCAATAAATTAGTAGAGATTTCTTTTCAGGAAACGATTCTATGACTGGTTCACCGAATCCGACTCTAACGAGAGCACGAGCGACCTCTCCTGGAACACAGTCGTCGAGGAAGCGTACGTTTCTAGATTCGCCTTAGTTGCCTTCTTATTCAAATCTTATTCAACTCTTCGCACAACGACAGGGCTAAATATAGTACCAAATTAGAATGTTCACTTAAACTTCATTATACAGCCACGTTTCTTGAATATGATGCCTGGTCCTGTGTTGTAGCGGTAGTGTCCTCATATAGTAAACAACTGGTTGTCAGTTCATGTTTCACTACCGTAACTCATGTCAAATTTACCTATTTTGGAGTTTATTGGTGTTGTGAGAGGTTACTATTTTGATTAACGTGCGAATTTAGGGGGAGCGTCAGCTGATAGAGACGAGGAGCCCGAGTCGAAGAGACCTAATCAGCAATAAATGGATTATAGTGCCGTTATGACCCAAGAAGGTGAGATAGCCTCAGTTTTGAGTAAAATAAAAAATTGGCGGTTTTGAGAGAGAGGGAACTGGGCACGCCCGAGGTAATGCGCTAACAAATTACGCTACAGGACATACATAGTTAATAGATAAACAAAGGCTGGATGCTTGGGTGCGCCTATGTTTGATTAGCTTAGTTTGATGGACTAATCATAACTATAAAAAGTCACTAATAGTCACAAACTAAAATCTATAAAGTTCCCGCGAAAAGAAACAGTGATCATTATAACATTTAACCGCGACTAATTTGCGGGTTATTTCGAATAATGGAATAATGTAGATTTTGCATTTTACTTCAAAGTCGATAACTCGCTATAAAATCATTTGAATATCAATTTTGATTATAGAATGGTTATAATATCTTTTCTGTTTGCAGGTCTTCATTTCTTCTTTTCTACAGTTTCCTTCTGCTAAATGTCTTATCATATCTGTGTATATTTACCGTCGATGGCAACCAAAAAAATATATACTCATAAAAAAATAGAAAACGCCATTCTACGGTAGAACCCCCAGGTGAGCATAAGTGATTGATTAGTAATTACTGTAGATGTTCTTAAAGAAGGTCTTAAATTCAATGAATAAATTAATTTTTTGTGCATTTGAAATATGATATTTCTACTATGGACGTTTTTTTGTTACTTTTGATATTTGAAATTTGATTTTCCTACCATGGCAATGCTGCCTACTGACATTGATATGTTGATATGTACACTTACACTGAATTAAATTTAGCTGGAAATCGTGGGATTTGGTTACTACCGACGTACCGACTACGGTAACGTACTTAACGTATTTGAATGCGTTATATAATATAACTGTTTTCAGCTTTCACTCCAATGGAGTGGTGTGTATCTTGATTATGGGAATTTTGGTGTTTTTTTTGGTTCATCTCTTTGGGGTGAGTTCAATTTTCGAGGCAATATTTCGTTCTCCCTCATTTTCCTCCTCTCTCTCTCTCTCTCTCTCTTGATTATCTGAAGCCTCTCTCCTTTCCCAGCCCCCCCCCCCTCGGAAATTATCGGTACTGTATATTCTTCAGATCAGCTGATTAATAGTCTTACATTATGCTCTATATTTTCAGATTTATCGGGGTTGCTTATTTTATCTGGCCACGTCGCATCTGTTTTCTGACTGCAGCGGATTCTGATGTCGACTGCCATTTTTTCTTCATATTTATTCAATATTTTTTTGATTTATCTTTGGTGAGGTCTTCTTTAATTTTAAACCACCAGTCGTTTTTTAAGTTAAAACGCCATTAAATGTTGCAACTATGTAATTTTGGCATACATCGGTAGGCATTTGCTTATCATATGCCCACAGCTTTAAGTATGGCATACACAGTCGTGCAGGCCTTCAACTTCAGTTACAAGCATAGCATAAAGAATTTCTTTGCACTTTTATTATCTTCTTTCAGCTGTTGTTTCTTGTTTGCTTTGATGTGTTTTGGAACGCCTTCGGTGCTTTCATCTTATTTTGTGTCGATATTGTAAGTTATTGATTGATTTTATGTTTTTAGACATATTTTTTTCTTAGCTTTTAGGTTGCATCCATTTCGTGATTATTTATTTCACTTCATAATCCTCTATTTCAGGTACTGTATATTTTTTGCGGATTTGCTGATACAATAATACTTCTATGTGATGTATGATGTATCAATGTTTGCGCCGTTTCATTTATCCCTATGTGACCAATAAGAAAGGGATTCTTTATAATTGGTATGGTTTGAGCAGTATTGATTGTAATTACCGTTACTGTAGTTTATTTTTATGATTTTATTGATTTTAGACATATTTTCTTATGGGCTTTCCAAGTATGCCGAAAACGTACCGTATTTTGTTTGACTACACGAGAATATTTTTTGGTTTTTTTTCATATTATATTTGAAGGTTTCGGCAGATATACGGTATTATTGATAGAATAACACCGAATTTCTGGGGTACTTGGAAACACCATTAGCTTTTAGGTTACATCCATTTCGTAATTATTTATTTCATTTCATGCTCCTCTATTTCAGGTGCCGTATATCTTATGCATGCCCGTACAATACTTTGTTATGTAATGGATCGACCTTTGCGCCGTTTCGCTTCAGTTATCTCTATGTGACAAATAAGAAAGGGATTCTTTATAATTGGTATGGTATGGTTTGAGCAATTAATTAATAACCAGCAAACAGAACGAAAAAAACCTGACTGATAATCACATCCTGATTGCACATTTGGACTTTTGCTTCAAGCGCCATACCGGCCGGTTTTTGAAACGCATCAATACTTGCATTCCATGCACCTATGCGAAGTGTGGTCAAATGGGGCTAGTTTTTATCCTAATTTTTGTTCATTTGATGTGGCATAAGAAGCATGTTTCAAAAACCGGCCTATTTCGCTTTAATTGATGTTTTAACTTTTCGATAGATGTCGACTGTTTCTCCTTCTGTCCATATGATCTGTAATAGATGGACCCTTTTTATAAGGTCAGTTTCTATAAGATAGTTCATCAATTCCAATAAGAACTAAGGAAACAAACTTACAAATATTCGAAACTTTGGAATGCACACCTTCTTACTTTTTCTTAATTCATATCCTTATATTCTAGATGTATCTCTCCATGGTCGATATGCGTGGTCGACTGTTTCTCCTTCTGTCCATAATGATCCGTAACAGATGGACCCTTTTGTAGCATAAGGTCAGTTTCTATAAGATAGTTCATCAATTCCAATAAGAACTAAAAATTTACAAATATTCGAAACTTTAGGTTACACACCTTCTTACTTTTTCTTAATTCATATCCTTATATTCTAGATGTATCTCTCCATGGTCGATATGCGTGGTCGACTTTTTCTCCTTCTGTCCATAATGATCCGTAACAGATGGACACTTTTGTAGCATGAGGTCAGTTTCTATAAGATAGTTCATCAATTCCAATAAGAACTAAGGAAACAAACGTACAAATATTCGAAACTTTAGGTTGCACACCTTCTTACTTTTTCTTAATTCATATCCTTATATTCTAGATGTATCTCTCCATGGACGATATGCGTGGTCGACTGTTTCTCTTTCTGTCCATAATGATCCGTAACAGATGGACCCTTTTGTAGCATGAGGTCAGTTTCTATAAGATAGTTCATCAATTCCAATAAGAACTAAGGAAACAAACGTACAAATATTCGAAACTTTAGGTTGCACACCTTCTTACTTTTTCTTAATTCATATCCTTATATTCTAGATGTATCTCTCCATGGTCGATATGCGTGGTCGACTTTTTCTCCTTCTGTCCATAATGATCCGTAACAGATGGACACTTTTGTAGCATAAGGTCAGTTTCTATAAGATAGTTCATCAATTCCAATAAGAACTAAAACAAACTTACAAATATTCGAAACTTTAGGTTGCACACCTTCTTACTTTTTCTTAATTCATATCCTTATATTCTAGATGTATCTCTCCATGGACGATATGCGTGGTCGACTGTTTCTCTTTCTGTCCATAATGATCCGTAACAGATGGACCCTTTTGTAGCATGAGGTCAGTTTCTATAAGATAGTTCATCAATTCCAATAAGAACTAAAACAAACTTACAAATATTCGAAACTTTAGGTTGCACACCTTCTTACTTTTTCTTAATTCATATCCTTATATTCTAGATGTATCTCTCCATGGACGATATGCGTGGTCGACTGTTTCTCCTTCTGTCCATAATGATCCGTAACAGATGGACCCTTTTGTAGCATAAGGTCAGTTTCTATAAGATAGTTCATCAATTCCAATAAGAACTAAGGAAACAAACTTACAAATATTCGAAACTTTAGGTTGCACACCTTCTTACTTTTTCTTAATTCATATCCTTATATTCTAGATGTATCTCTCCATGGTCGATATGCGCGGTCGACTGTTTCTCCTTCTGTCCATAATGATCCGTAACAGATGGACCCTTTTGTAGCATAAGGTCAGTTTCTATAAGATAGTTCATCAATTCCAATAAGAACTAAGGAAACAAACTTACAAATATTCGAAACTTTAGGTTGCACACCTTCTTACTTTTTCTTAATTCATATCCTTATATTCTAGATGTATCTCTCCATGGTCGATATGCGCGGTCGACTGTTTCTCCTTCTGTCCATATGATACCGTAACAGATGGACCCTTTTGTAGCATAAGGTCAGTTTCTATAAGATAGTTCATCAATTCCAATAAGAACTAAAAACTTACAAATATTCGAAACTTTAGGTTGCACACCTTCTTACTTTTTCTTAATTCATATCCTTATATTCTAGATGTATCTCTCCATGGTCGATATGCGCGGTCGACTGTTTCTCCTTCTGTCCATAATGATCCGTAACAGATGGACCCTTTTGTAGCATAAGGTCAGTTTCTATAAGATAGTTCATCAATTCCAATAAGAACTAAGGAAACAAACTTACAAATATTCGGGCACACCTTCTTACTTTTTCTTAATTCATATCCTTATATTCTAGATGTATCTCTCCATGGTCGATATGCGCGGTCGACTGTTTCTCCTTCTGTCCATAATGATCCGTAACAGATGGACCCTTTTGTAGCATAAGGTCAGTTTCTATAAGATAGTTCATCAATTCCAATAACATAAGAAAAACTACAAATAGACACACCTTCTTACTTTCTTAATTCATATCCTTATATTCTAGAATCTCTCCATGGTCGATATGCGCGGTCGACTGTTTCTCCTTCTGTCCATAATGATCCGTAACAATGGACCCTTTTGTAGCATAAGGTCAGTTTCTATAAGATAGTTCATCAATTCCAATAAGAACTAAGGAAACAAACGTACAAATATTCGAAACTTTAGGTTGCACACCTTCTTACTTTTTCTTAATTCATATCCTTATATTCTAGATGTATCTCTCCATGGTCGATATGCGTGGTCGACTGTTTCTCCTTCTGTCCATAATGATCCGTAACAGATGGACCCTTTTGTAGCATAAGGTCAGTTTCTATAAGATAGTTCATCAATTCCAATAAGAACTAAAACAAACTTACAAATATTCGAAACTTTAGGTTGCACACCTTCTTACTTTTTCTTAATTCATATCCTTATATTCTAGATGTATCTCTCCATGGTCGATATGCGTGGTCGACTGTTTCTCCTTCTGTCCATAATGATCCGTAACAGATGGACACTTTTGTAGCATAAGGTCAGTTTCTATAAGATAGTTCATCAATTCCAATAAGAACTAAAACAAACTTACAAATATTCGAAACTTTAGGTTGCACACCTTCTTACTTTTTCTTAATTCATATCCTTATATTCTAGATGTATCTCTCCATGGTCGATATGCGCGGTCGACTGTTTCTCCTTCTGTCCATATGATACCGTAATAGATGGACCCTTTTTATATAGGGTTGGTAGTTTATTCATGTTGATGCTCAATTGGTACAATGCTAAGGACAGTATGTGTATGGGCATTACACCTGCTGCCTATGGGGCGATTACACCTACTGCATATTCATATCTTTCCCGCGCGCGCCCTGTGCGCAAACTTTTGTCCGTCGCATTATAGCCTTACATGCGGTGCAGCTCGGCTTCGCGTTGTAGTTTACGCTTTGCCAGGGTTACTTGACATATTCAGTCTACCATGCACCATGTTAATTGTATCTATTTTAGCTGACTGAAAATCCGAAGAAAGATGCACACAAATCGAATTATGGCGTGTATATTTATCTACGAGCCAGTTTATTGTGTTTCGATTATGCGTTTGGTCTGACGTGTATGATATATAAGGTAAGTTGAAGATATGCACAACACGACTAGTTGTATACTACTTTCTTTTCATCATTTCATTGTGATGCACACCATGTGGTGTTATTTAATAAATAAATAAATAAATAAAGTAACATTTTTTGGATCGACATTTTTTTGGTCAATATCTGTATCAGGAAATCAGCTGATGCTTGTTCGTTGCTCTATGCTAATTCGTATTTCGCAACATGCAAATTTTGCGTCTCGTATGCTAATTTGCAGGATATGAAATACATGTTTCATTTCCATTGTGCCAAATCGAAAAAGGAAAAACCGATTTATTTCTTTTTATTTGATATATTTTGTCCTTGCTTCATATGCTTACAAAGACTTTTCATGAAACTACTCATCTAGACAACAAGAACTAATGCACTCTAAGCCACTCGGTTTCTTGATATTATCTTGCTACTATTCGTTTTTTGTATCAATTCCGTTCAAAATGAAACACGAATAGGTTTGCTATAGTATCTTTTTTTCCATATGATACTTCCATCCTTGATATCTTTCTTCAATAGATTAATGAATTGTTTCTTTAGTTTTTCTATTCGCCGGGAGAATATTTTATTTTTGTGAAATTTGTGCTCTGCTCTGTCCCACATACGAATTCTTGCTGAAATCGAAGGAAAAGGAGCGAAGTGTGTCATTTTGATTTACGATGGAGTTTTTTTATATTTTTATTCTTTGAAGCATTGGTAGTTTGTTTGTTCACTTTTTCGAAAACAAATCCCAGATCAGTTTTTGGCCAACTGATGAGAGACCTATATTGATTCCTTTGCTTTTGCGGCGTAGGGCGCGGGTGAAAGAATCAAAAGGCGAGCGTTCTTTGATCACAAACACAATGGGGAACCTAATTCATTGCGCGGAATCGATTTTGCACCATCGGTAGTAACGCTGTATTTACAAAAGTTAAAGGCTTAAAGGGGTTAATAATCTCAATTATAGGGTTGGTAGTTTATTCATATTGGTAATCAAGTACAGTGCTAATTGTAAGTATAATAAGGTAATATTGTTAATGATAAGGTTATAATGCTAATAACAATATGTGAATGGAGGAATTACACCTACTGCGTATTCGTATCTTAACTGCACACCCTGTGCGCAGACTTTTGTCCGCCGCACTAGCATTATATGCGGTGCAGCTCGGTTTCGCGTTGTAGTTTACGCTTTGCTTGGGTTACTTGAAAAATTCAGCCTATCGTGCACCATGGTAACTTTATATATTTCTAGCTGATTGAAAATCCGAAGAAGCAAGAGCAAGATGCAAACAATCGAATTGTGACGTTATGTCTAAAAGCCAATTTATCGCGTTTCTATTATGCGTTTGGCCTTAGTGTTTGGTATATAAGGTAAGTAACATTTTTTGATCGATATGTTTTGAGTCAATATCTGTATCAGCTGGTGCTTATTATTTGCTCTATGCTAATTCGTATTTCGCAACATGCAAATTTTAGTGTACCGTCTGGTATGCTAATTTCAGGATATGAAATGCATGTTTCATTTCCATTTTGACAAATTCCAAAAAACCTATTCATTAATTGTTATTTTTAATATTTGTACTTGTTTTATGCTAGAAAGTCTTTCCATTAGATACTTTTCTAGACTCAAGAACTAGCGAATTCTACGACTCATTTTCGACTCATTTTCTTGATATTATTTTGCTCTATTCGTTTTGCATAAATTCCGTTCTACAGTAGATATGAATAGGTTTGCTATAGTGTATTGTTTCCAAATGATTCTTCCTTTCTTGATGTCTTTCTTCAATAGATTAATGAATTGTTTCTTTAGTTATGGTTTCGAAACGCCTGGAGACTTCTTTATTTTGAGAAGAGCCTGAGGCAGATTTGAGGCGGGTGATCTCTCTGCGCCATCGAATTCTTGCAGAAATCGAAGGAAAAGAGAGAAATGTGACAAGGTATGTTTTTATAGATAATGCATTCTTTGAAGTATTAGTGGTCTAAAACAATATTAATTTCGGACCTTTTGAGGAAAGTACATAAATATATTCGCTTCCCTTTGCAAGGTAGAAAGCGGGTGCGATCATCTATTAGGTGAACGTTCTTTGAGCTCAGGGAATCCACAAGTAATCGCGGAATAGATTTTACGCCATGGGTAGTAAGGCTTTTTACGATAGTTAAGGGGTTAATTACTCATAATAACCTAACTTATTTTTAGTTGATTGATGATTGTCAAATATGAGAATGTTGATGTCTCCGGAGGACGTATGCCGGGCAACTAGCAATTTCGACGAGAATTGCTACTTGGATAGGAATGAAGGATCCGAAGAAAACAATTCAATTATTGTTTGCTTTTTGTGAGACGATCACCGTGGTTCCACCGAGATTCCCCTATTTGTAACGAGGTAATTCTTAATGTTTCATTACAGTTACTTGTCTCGTATCTCACCAACTATTGCTTTTAATTGGGTTCCTTTTAGCAGCATGCATAATTTTGAGCAAGAGCTGAAATTTCTGTCCCATGAAATTTTTGTATTTATCAGCAACAACAAAGCCTTGCGCTGGTCTAACACTCTAACTAGCTGTTTCTCAATAGACTGCGAACGCTCATGCATAGCTTCTGATCTGTAAATCTCTACTGAATTTAGAGCAAGTTACGAAAACAACGCCTGATTGAGTTGTGGTTTCGCTGGTTCGCACGATGGAGCTCGTTTATCGGCTCAAGAACAGCGCAGTGGTTTGGATTATGGCAAATGGTTCGTTTTCCAGATAGTTTGTTATACATACGAAGTAAAACACCTAGAATGCACACAAGAAGTGCAGGGTGGGCCAAACAAGGCGCGAATATGGCGTACTTGTGGCGCACATGCCTAATCCTCCCAAAAGTGCGCCGCACGTGCCACAAATGGATTAGACACCCTTTGGCGCAGCCGCCGGGTTGCAAGTTTGCGCGGCAACTGTGCGGTCTCTTATCAATGTATAATATATAAAGATAACGCTTTTCTCAAAATCTTTACTTACATTGTACCTATTCGTTTTAGTTCGTCGTTCTACGCTGCACTTGAAATACACAAATATACTGACGCAACAGTATGTACGCTGGACAGCAACCGAAGGACTTTGACCTTGTAACGTCGGAATTGACTATAGTAAGTTCTTTTCTTCTTTTTGATAATATTTGAAAACCCCATTTTAAGTTTGTTATGCTTATTTATTCGTACAGGCTACAATATTCCTAGGGATCAAGTTTTCTAGCGACTCTGTACGTTCATACGCAACTAATACACCATAAATTTCCGTTTAGATAGACCGCAAATTGAGGAGAGTGCGAAATTGCCTGAGTTGGCGATCTCGGAGCATCCAATGCCAAGAGGACCGTAATTCCCCCACAGAAGCTTTGACAACAGCTTTGTGAAAATGGCGTATAAATTGAAGGTAAGTGATTGATAGTGAATACCTGATTGACAGGGACTGTGTTACAAAAGTTTTTCCAACTTTGTCCGCTAGAATACAATGAATTAATTACCTTTCTCCCGACTTTTTCTCTTTCAAATTTGGTTTTTTATGGCCTGCATTGTTTTGTCAAAAAGATGTGCGCGAGGGGTGTGCGAAAGATTGTGCGCGGGGGTGCGCGTAAATTATACAATTTCATTTGGCGCACATGTGGCGCTCCTGAGGCGAACATATGCACTTTGGTGATAGCCAAAGCTGTACTATATGTTGATGTCTCCGGAGGACGTATGCCGTGCAACTAGCAATTTCGACGAGAATTGCTACTTGGATAGGAATGAAGGATCCGAAGAAAACAATTCGTGCGGTGCGCCACGCATTTGCTATTAGTTTGCCATTTAACGAGGGTCCTCTTTTGGTGTGCGGCCATTGCGCGGCGAAGATTCGTGTTCGCCAACCTTATACTGTACAGTATTTCAGATTTGCTCTCCAGTTCCCGACTGCCAGGGACGAAAATTGCCCACCTTCGCCATAGAACCATTTCCACATGGGAATTGCGAAGAATTTGGAAAGGCATAATTGTTTGAAGGTAAACGATTAGTAGTGACTATTTTGTTTCTTCGAGTCATTTTGCTATTTTTAGTGTTTTTAGATGTGGTGCATCTGAAACTATCTAACCATTACTTTCACAGTGAGCCATTTAAGTTTCGGATCTTGCTCGCCAAGTATTAAATGTATAAGATTTCAAAATTGTTCTATTTAGAAATACTACTTCATACCATTGGGCTCTGGCGAACGGAATTCCAAAGTGATCCTTCCAACGAAACGTTGACGACTGCGTTGTGGAGTTTAAAAATCTTGATTGAAGGTAAGTATTTTGCGGCAAATTCCTTTTTCGGAGCGCGTTAACCTGTGTTGAAGGTCGATCAGTTTTCCTATTTTCACCACTAGTACGCCTGCGCAGTCGCAGAGCAAACAAGATGTCGGCCCCAGCAATGCGGCGCGTATTCCTTCTGTAGTACGCCGCGCCAAAGCTGCGCAATCCCATGTGGGGCACATGCATAGCATTCTTTCTTTCGAATCCGCAATCGCGCCTGCGCTCTACATGTTCGCCATAAGTGCGCCTGACGATCGGTTGTTGAAATTGTACAGATCGGGCTCCCTTTTGCTGTGCCGCGATGGCACGGCGAAGTTTTGCGATAGCCTAAGATTATTCTAAACCGTGTTTTAGATTTACATGCCAGCGAGCTGCCAGTCATTCGACTTCCAGGGACAAAAATTGCCCGATTATGTAACATACGGAAACTGTCTATTGTTTTCTGAAGATTGGGATCTTTATTGAAGGTAAATAATTGAAAATCAATCCTCAATCCTACTGTTAGACTAGGCAAAAAGTTTGCTCTATCGGGACATTTTTTTATTACTTTTTTTTCCTATTTTCTCTGCAAAATATAACAATGTACTTAGTTTAGATCTATTTTCGTGCTGCCGTCAATTGTTTCCATTGCCACCACCCTTGGCCTTCGACCGCACGGCATCAGCTTCACGTGGAAAGCTTGCGACTAATTTGAGAAGATGCGAGCTGCCAGATTCATAGCCACGTCAAAAAAGGACTATCTGCCACACTGGTCCTCTGCACATCTGCGTGGTTGATGAAAGGTAAATTATTGCAAATTATTTTTTGTTTTGATTATGCAAAAAACGTGCATAGGATACGGCGTTCTTGTACTGTTTCCGCAACCGGTTTCCGACTTTATATCACCAAAAAGAGTGCCTATTTTAGGTACGGTCGCGGTGCAATTGCGACTGCCAAGGCCAATATTCGTTTATTGGAGAATATTGAAATCGTCACACGTCACACGCTCCACAAGTATCATGTTCGCCAAAGGACTGTTTTCCGCCCGTGTCCTCCGTCCAGCGAAGTGGTGGTTGAGGTAAAAACTGTTTGGGAATTGTGTTATTGGTCTTGACTGGTCACGATACGCATTTGAAACTGCTTTTCACTCAAAAGGTAACAATATTGTAGTTCAGATTTCGACCGCCGAAGCTATTGGTTACCGCTTCTTCCCACGTAAATGATGGGTCCCAGTACGAAATTAGCGGCTGGTAAGAGAATATGGAAGTGTGCATACCATCTGGAACTCAATCCGGTGATGGACTAATGTCTCCATCCGTGGTTCCGCCTAGCAATTCTCCGGCCAGCAATGTGGTTAGCGAAAGGTAAACTATAAGCAAAAGCGTATCCTGTTTTACATTGTATGCCTTACAAATGCCGTTGTTTTCACCATTTTCGACAACTTTTATCAAAAAATAATAAAATGCACGTTCTTTAGATCCACATGCGCGCATCGCCCAGCTAGCCCTCTGCCATCGGTCAGCAATCCCATCGGCCGTCTTCCGTCTGCCAAGACAATGGTCGGTCCAAGACTCACAACGCCTGTTTTACCAGGACTGTTTCCCGGACTTATTTGGCCCTGCGTCCAACAGCGTGGCTCCTGAAAGGTAAAAAAAAATATATTGGCAAATCGTTTTATTGTGTGCGGCGCACCAAATCAGGTGCGCCTCTAGCGTGCAGCTATTGCGCCGCACTCGCCTCTAGTGCAGCAATTGCGCCGCACGCGCCTCTAGGGTGACTATTACGTTTCATTTGCGAACAGAACACTGACACGCACCCATAACCCGCTTATGCAAGGGGTGTGCCGTTAGAATCTTTTACCTTCAATCGGTAAACTATTCCTAGTGAATTCTTTCGTATTATAAGACAACGTATCTCCAATTTTTATTGTTTTACACGTTCATGTTTTCCTCTACAGAAGATAACAATTCTTGTGTTTTAGAAGCAAGTTCGCTGTGCCGCCGAAAACCAGCAACTGGCCACACATATGTTCCGCGAGTAGGGACAAGTTGGGCTCCACGGAGATGAGGTGCGACAAACGCGAGAAGATTCATGCGCGTTACAAGGTCTATGTGCGCCGGAGGTTTTCGACCTTTGGACCTCCGCCCAACTCCGTTGTTCATGAAAGGTAAACTAATTAACAAAACCATTTCTTTTGCTCAAGACAAAAACTCATTTTCGTTATGTTAATGCTGTTTTCCTAACCATAAGAAATATAACACGGTAATATTTTAGATCGAAGTGCACGTTGTAAGTGCGGCTGACGGATGTTTAATGTCGTCGACGCAATGCTCTTCCGCCCAGTGATGTGGAGCAAATAAGGTAGTGTATATTTGTGTGTTTGACAGTAAAATTATTAATAACGTCAAGTTAAGCTGCCCAAAAGTCACCTAACAAATGGTCAAATATTTTTGTAACTGATTTGAAATACTATCTGTTGGAAATCTTTAACTGTTCCATTGACTTTTGTAAATTTTGTTGCTCAACTAAAGCATATTTAGGGATTGTTATCTCCAGTAAGCTGAGTAGTGCGCATCTTTGTGGTGTAATAAATTATTATCATAAAACAAATTAATTTCAGTGTCACGCTACAGCTAGCGGGATATCAATTCTACGGTGGTACTACGAGTAACCACGCATGTGTCGGTTAGTTTCAAGGCTTCTTTCATTCAGTGAACAATTGTTACCTACTGTACCTGTGTCTCAGATGATTCTCCATCTAAAACCAACGAATTTCAGTGACGCGCTCCAGTTTCCCGTTCTGGATGCACAACTGTGAGCCACTCTCCGTTGCAGGTTCGTCTTTTGAGAATTTGTGACACTCCGCTCGAGAAGGGCCCACACAGCGCACACCATTGCTGCGTACGGTGCGGTGAGGGCGCCAAAATATGCTTTGTTCCTATTAGCGAGTATTTTGCGGCGCCCTTTTTGGTCTTATCACAAGAACGGTGAAAGAGGTACGCAACAAGTGTGCCACAGGTTCGCCACAGTGTGCCAGAGCTACGCTTCGTGAGCGCCAAAAGTACGCCAACATCCTGTTGTATTTGCGCCACATGTGCTGATGTGCTCTTCATGAGAGCTAACAAGTGTCTCGAGTAGTGCGTCGGCTCGCTGTGGCACATCAATTTTTATTTACTTTTTTCTGCGCGGCATTTATGATGTTTAGCGTGCACTTTTGTCAGCAACCATTGTGTTCTATCACGTTTTCTGTTAGTTCCGCTTTCACATGTCTGTTTATATAACTAAAACTAATTATTTTCAGGGTTCTGCTCCAGTGTTGGAGTTTCGAAGACGAACAACGGCATGATGTACGACCTCGCTCCCGAAACGCTTCATTGCTGCGTTAGTTTTTTTTTCGCTGTTCTTGAATACATCTGATGAGTCTTGACCTACATTGCCAAAATTGCATCTTTTTTTAATCAATTATCAGTGGATTCTTCGCGGCCTGCTTCTGTCTAAACACCTGTGTTTCAGACAGCGAATGGCAGCATAAATGAAAGCTCGAGAAGTCACAAGTGATTCGCCATACGACCACCTTGAAGTCGGCCAGTGGGCGCTTTTTCTTGAAAACTCCAAAAAAAAATAAAAAATAAAAATAAAAATAAAAAAAATAAAAAAATAATAAAGAAAAAAAAACTTAAAAGTGAAGGTGAGGAAAACTGTCGAATTCTAGTGGGTGCGAATATATTTTTTTTAACTGAGATATATTTAGTATGCTCCGGAAGGGGTTGGCATTGTCGGAGGACGATGCGAAGAAATAAAATTTATAGAGAGAGAGCCTAGGCCTGTACATATTCGCATGCACTAGAATACTGACTGTTTACTCACCTTTACTAGTTAATAGCGTACTCGCTTAAATATCCCCTTGTACATATGTAAATACTACTTGTAAATGTAAATATTTATAAAAAAGAGACGTGTATATATGTAAATTCTTCAACACTAGTTACTAATTACCCTTTACTCGTTATATTTCATTGTATATAGATAACCATGTACATAGTTTGTAAATATTGTATATAGTTACTCGTTTCTTATAAGGTACGTGGGTGGGAGGGCAACTAGTTAAAAAAAAACTAACCCCTACGTCTCGTTGTATATAGGTAGGGTTGTATATTATGTAAATATTTCACATTATTAACTCTTATTGACTTACTAGACTGACTTACCCCTTTACTCGTTATATCTGTATATAGTTTGTACATATTGTATATAGTTTACTCGTTTATTGTAAGGTACGTGGGTGGGAGGGCAACTAATTAAAAAAAACTAACCCCTACACTTTGTTGTATATAGGTAGGGTTGTACATTATGTAAATATCTCACATTCGTTACTTTTATTGACTTACTAATACTGACTTACCACTACTCGTTATATTGGTACATACTTTGTAAATATTGTATATATAGTTTACTCGTTAGTATAAGGCACGTGGGTGGGAGGGCAACTAGTAAAAAAAAACTAACCCCTACGTTTCGTTGTATATAGGTAGGGTTGTACATTATGTAAATACTTCGCCTTTATCGACTTATCCATTAATGTTATACCTGTACATAGATTTCACATCCTGTATATAATTAACAGACTTTACTTAGATATTATTTATCATTAACCTCTTATAACTTAGTTTTTGTTAGATTTTATTACTAGTTTGTTTATATATTTATATCTTGCACAACTCGACGTGATCCAAGAGAGAGAGAGAGAGAGAGAGAGAGAGAGAGAGAGAGAGAGAGAGAGAGAGAGAGAGAATCCTCCGGAAGGGGGTGGCATCCTCGGAGGAGGATGCGAAGAGAGAGAGAGAGAGAGAGAGAGAGAGAGAGAGGGAGACGGACACTGTGGCGAGTTGTGTTCGAATCTCTCTGTAGAGAATATTCAGTTTATTACCCTGTTATTTTCCCTTCTATTTATTTGATCACTATGTTCTATTTCCCAATTGCTTGCATCTACTGTAGGGAGTCTTGGACTCTGGATATAAGACTGGGGCTTCCTCCCTTTTGAGTTTGTTGCCTTGTTATTCATTGATTGGCTTTTTTATAATTGATTTCGTGACCTGACAACGGCCTCTCGGTGACCGTTTGGTGGACCGATAACCGGGTGACTCCTGCACACATTTTGTCTGTAAGCCTAGTAGTTTGCGTTCTTGTTTCTGGTGGCGTCCACCGTTGTGGTGCCTTCCCTCAAAGGGGTTGGGTTGTCACTGGCACCCCTGCGGGCCAGGGCTTATCTCGCTTGCCCACCTGATGGTTGGGTGTCTTTTAGGTGGTAATCTTGATTTTCAGGTCAATCTCCCTAGGGGGATATGCTCATTATACTAATCAATATTTCAGCTTTTTTGGTCATCGTTGTTATTTTATTTCCGTTTTCTTTATCTGTGTAAAGTGGTGAAAGAGAGGGCTTTTATTTAAATATTATGAGAGGGCTTTTGAAGGAACTAATGAAAATTTTCAGGCAATCTACACATTTTCAGGTTTCGTGCTTCACATACATGCGCTCTCGCATGTCGTTTTGAGTTCGATTTAAATTATGCTAATTATTTATATTCTCAGATACCGTAGGCAGGATGCTCGTCGCTCTGTTTCGAGATGTGCACAAGGTCCAGAAGTCACCAAGGACGGACTTGTGTCATGGTATGTCGTGGCAAATATTTGTATTGTGTTGATCTTAGGGGGATCACTTCACTCTGTTTGAACGTTAGAGGGTTAGTGTAACAAAGTTTCCATTTGAGGTAGAATGTGCACGTGGTGTAATTTATCACCGTCACGGTCGACAACGGTCACTTAGCTCTGCTGAGTGACCTCATTTATAGTCTCATGACCAATGTCTTCAATGTCGTTGATCTCGTCAATGGAAGCGATGTTCTTCATATCTTTGTAGCTTTCAGGATTGCACTTTTCGTCATAATGTTCAATGAATGTAGAGCGTTTGAGCGCTTTTGTTCGGGGCATCTGATGTGTCTCTTCTCTTCAATATGTATCGCGCGGGTTGCCTTAACCGTGTAGCGCGGGTGGCGAATAATAAGCGGATCGTGCACGTAACAACGAGCGCATCCTTTTTTTCGTGCTTTTGCCGTAACCGCGCCGCGCGTTTGAGCAAGTAGCTCCCGATCTGTAGTGTGTATGTGTATGTAAAATAAATAAAATAAAATCACTGTTGAATTCTACGTGAGTAGATTTTCATCACGAAAACGAGAAATATTTTGTTGCAGTCCGTCGTCGTTGATGTGAGGCACGAATGGATCGGAAGGAAACTCGGTCACCATTGGAATTCTGAATACAATGTTTCAGGTAATCAATTTTTCTGAATGTATACGCAATCCGTCTATTTTAATCTAGAAGCATATGAATACAAAATTTGCGCGTTGCCGTGATTAAAGTTTATATAGATTACCTTAAAAAAAATTTTTTTGTAATCATTGACATTACTTACTAGAGCCTAGAGCAAAGCAATTCAAAAAGTTTTTGAGCACTTGGCTCACCGAGGGAGAGACGGTACTATGGCGCACCGGCGGTTAATACCCTTTCACGTCCCTCAATTATCATCCAAAAAAAGTAAGTATTACATATCAGAATATGGATTTTGTATGGAGCATCGGTCAGACTTGAAAATGTAGCAAAACATTAATTTATCCTTCTTTTGGCGCTTTTTATTCGAGAAATCAGAAAGCTGCTTGAATGTGCGTCACGCATGAATTTGACGCGCTTGTTGAATAGTTATCTATGCTACAAAATATTGTGTACTAATACAAAATGCAACCAAAAACGCGTATTTATTCTTGATATAACTCAGTTTCATCGGGGAGCCGTCGAACGAGAAGCTGACTGATTTCTCCTCAAGCGGAACCGGGACATGGAGCACCATTCTAAGGAAATCGTTGGTGCTGTGGAGTAACAGGTTAACTTTGTACCAATTCGTGTTTGTTTAACCAGCATTATTAGATTTGGATTATGTCTTGGAGGCACAGAAAGTTAGGAATTCACTTTTTTCTAGTTCATACAGTATTTAGTAGAGACAAGTTAGGAGGATCCACAGCAGATATCTTCCGTTAGCGACTGTGCACATCTTAACCCTTGATTTTTCAGACTTCGGAAAGAGCACAAAATTCTGTGCCGCATACGCATGCTGCAGCGGTGAAATGTACCACGCATAAAGGAAAACTGGTTTGGATACATTTTGTTGTGAAACTTGGTAAATATAAATAGTGCTGAAATTTCCTTCGTAGAGTAACAAATAAACGAAGATGATTAAACTGCGTCGTAGATCTGACACGTTAGATTAATCGGTGCGCTTGTAGACATAGCTATACGGCGCAACACTGTATGCGGCGCAAATATTTTGATGGGCGTTGAATTACGAGTAGAGATAAAATCCCGGTGATCACCTATGCTTGCGATATCTGAAGATATAAGTATATAAGATATATTTGTTGCAGTGATGTGAGAAAGTAAGAAGCACTAGATGTTCAGACATTGTGACGCCGTTCTGACACCTTCGCCCATCCTGAGCCAGCCCCTCGCCATCTTGACAACGAGAACACTGCGAAGATGTGCTTACCTTGTTATTTGGTAATGTATCGCCTTTTCGTCCAGTCGCCGTCGGGCGCTTGCCGCGACATTTTTGCGCTAAGTTATTACCGCACCTCGCTATTTAATTGGAAGCACTTGCCGCTACATTATTGCACTAAGTTATTACATTATTGCAATTTGACAACAATTTCTACCATGTGTACCACTTTCACAAGTTTATTGTCTTGAAAAATGTGCACATTCATGAAGAAAAGTTCTGAGCGGCTAAAAATATCTAGTGCGCGCCTAGCTGATAATACAAAAGAGTTAGCCTCTGCTTCTGCCGATCGTCGCTATTCGCATGAGTGAGTTTAACCATTAATTCAGACCTCAACACTCTAGTGCTACTCGATCGTGATCGCTATGTTTTGATGAAATGCAGGCATAAAGGCTCTGCCGCGGGTTTCGCCGAGGATGCTGCAAAGTTGTCTCACTATTTTTTGCCAGGTACTACATAGCGTTATTTCCTCTATTTTCGCGCTTGCTGCCGCGGGAGATTTTTGTGCCAAACCAGGCCGCACACCAATATTAAAGGAAGTATAGCAATAACAATATCAATAACACAAGCCATTTTTTTCACTATTCATTCGCGAACTCAGTGTGCAAAGAACGTCGTTTGTTTCGCACAAAATGTAGTTGTGCTAGTTGAGCATAGATTTATTCATTTCTTCGTAGAAATATGTGGAACACAAAGAAAGACTCGATCAGCTAGGTGGAAAGTAGGAAGTTATAACCTCCGACTGCCTATATGTGAATCCCATCCAATGACGAACGTTAACCTTTCAGGTATCACAGAAAACGTACAGCGTCAACTTCGAAGTGTGCGACGCCTGCCTCTCGCCGCACCTCGCCCACCGTTAGCCAGTTTCTTGTGAGTTCCCTTCATGTACCTGTGGAGGATAGAACGAGATCCAGAGAGAATCCGAGATCCATTATGAATTACGCGGACTGCGTTATGAAGGTTTATCCATTTCGGTAGTTGCGCGCGGTAGACGCGCGACATTTTACACGCTCACGCTGTCCACCACACCTCAGCTTTGTTACTAATATTAGGTTTTGGTATATTTCATTTAGTACTTGCAGCACCAATGAAACAAACTATTTAGTTTGGTTTGCACTTGAAGTTCGCCTAAACTTCGCGGATAAACTTCAAGGATGTCCGGCTAGAAAGGAGGAATGTACACAACGTGAGTACTGTGGGTTATTGTGTTTTTGCGAACTTTTTATTGCAGTAGGTAATAATTCCCCAGAAACCCGAAAAAGTCGGGTTTCCTGATAATGGGTGTTAGTAGGACTAGGACGACTAGGACTATTACAAAACGCACAACGTAAAACGTTGAAGGAAGAGAAAAAAACATACAAACCCTCTAATATAGTTTAAAGAACGTTCTTTGAGCTTTGGTAGAGTCGTTGTAATATTGCGCTTGCTTCTTGCGCGTACCGACCATTCACCACAACCGTCGTAGATGAACGTTCTTTGAGCTAAGTAGAATGGTTGAAATATTACACTAAAATAAAGTGATTGCTTTGCGGCCGTTAAGGTACGTAAGTAGGGCGAAACGTGCAGTTTCGTGTAGTTGCATATAGTACAACTTTTCAAAAACCGACCGTTATGCCGCTCTAATGTTTACCAGGTTTAAGTTTCGAAGAAGAGTGACTGCTTGAGTTGCTCATTCGCTGTTTCGCACTCCCGAACCCCAACTACCGAACACGTTTCTCGTCTCAGGAACAGCACAGTGATTTTTATTATGGCAAGTGGTTCGTCATCCAGACACACAACTTTTGTTGCACATTCAACGTCAAACTCCTAGGGAGCGGGAAATAGTTGTTCCTGTGTGCACTTATTCTGCAAAATAGAGTGCCGCACTTGTGCCAACTGAAATTGCAGTCCTTTGGCCCAGTCGGGCAAGCCTGCGTGGCAACATATGTGCGTACTAGCGTACCTTTATTTGTCCCTTATCCCCTTAACTATACCATAAAAAAGAACATTGTCCATACTGTAGTTTTTTATGTTTAGTTCGTCGTTTCACAACCGTTCTCGCAATAGGAACGATAACTTGATGACGCAACCGGATTAAATGAGAACTTGGTCCGTGTTATGACGAAATTTACTACGTAAGTCCTCTTCGTTTTCTGTTCTTGACATTTGGCGAACTTGTTTCGCTCAGTTTCCCGTGCGCACATATCTCATACCTCGACTGTTTCTTGCCAGTTTCTCACGCCTAAATCGCTCAGCCCTCGCCCGCTTGCCAGTTCTCGCTCGCACCTCTCTCAGTCTTCAGTTTCCCGCGCGCACCTCTCAGAGAACTCGCCTTTATCGCGCCAGTTCCTGGCACGCACCGCTTTATACTCTCGCCTGTTTCTTGCCAGTTTCTCGCTGCACGCCTCTCTCCGCATTCGCCTGTCTGTACTGTGTCGTGCCAGTTTCTCACGCGCACATGTTTCTCAGCCCTCGCCTGCTTCTTGCCAGATGCTCGCGCGCACCTCTTTCTACCCTTGCCCGTTTATTTCCAGTTTGTCGTTGAACACCTCTCACCTCTCTCAACTCGCGTTTTGCGCTTTCGCTGCCGGTTTCTGCCAGTTTCTGGCGCACACTCTCTCTCCGCCATTTCATCTCGCGCGCACCTCGCTCTCGCATGTTTCTTGCCAGTTTTTCGCGCGCACCTCTCTCATCCCCGCTTGTTCTCTGTTTCTCGCGCTCACCTCGCTTTGTTGCCATTTTCGCGTTTCTCTCTCCAGTTTTCCGTGCCAGCAACAATTTTCCGTGCACACACCTCTCTCGAATATCAGTTTCTCTCGCGCCTTGCTCTTGCCAGTTTCTCGCGTCTCTGAGCCCTGGCCCTCTCACCTTCTTCTCGCACGCTCGCTTTGTTTCTTGCCATTTCTCGCGCAACTCTCTCATCCTCGCCATTTCTTGCCAGTTTCTCGCGCGCACCTCTCTCATCTCTGTTTCTTGCCTGTTTCTCGCGCTCACCTCGCTCACCCTCGCCTGTTTCTTGCCAGTTTCTCGCGCGCACCTCGCTCAGCCCTGCCTTTTTCTTGCCATTTTGCCAATCGCGCTCGCCATTTTTTGCCAGTTTCTCGCGCTCACTTCTCCGCGCTAGCCTGTTTTTACCAGTTTATCGCGCTCACCCCTTTTAGTCCTCGCCTACTTCTCGCTATTTTCGCGCGCACCTCTCTCAGCCCTGGCCCATTTCTTGCCAGTTTTTCGCGCTCACCTTTCTCCGCTCTCGCCTGTCTTGCCAGTTTCCGCACTCACCCTCTCGCCCGTTTCTTGCCAGTTTCCCGCCACACACACCACTAGTTTTGGACAGCAAGTAATACAACACAATCCACTTGGGCAAGCAATTTAATTTCGGTCTATGATGAGTAAACATTGTGCTGCACGCTAAATTACGAGTAAAAAAAACATAAGCTACACACACCAAAAAGATGTGCATGCTGAGTTCGCGAATACGGTAAAACGGAACACGCGAATACGGAACAGAAATGCCTATGAGCGAACTGCGCAAAGAAACAGAACTTCTTATTTTTTTGCGTCTACAAATTGAATTTTCTTGCAGCCTGATGACCATCATTGGTATGAGAAGTATTTTTGTACCATACTCGGGAGTTGAGCCAAGGAGGACGCCGTATGGGGAATTTGAGGTTGACTTTGCTTTCTGAATTTTGTATCTACGTCTTTTTTTTGTTCTGAGCTGGGTAGTCTTGCTAGTTACATAAACGTACATTTGCTTGTACGAAGTCTCAGTCAGCTGTATAGAAGCTAGGATGTAGGAAGTTGTACATAAAAGATTAATTTCCGATGGGGACTGCTACATATATGTGAATTGCATCTTTCCATGTTACGAATGTTAACCTTTCAGGCTTGACAGCGAACATTCAACTACGACACTTCGATAGTGTCGCTGTCTACTGTCTCTCGCCGCAACTTGCCCACCGTTCGCCCGTTTCTGTTAAGTTCACTGTGAAGGATTCGTGCCTAGTTTCTCGTGAGTTCACTTCATGTACCTGTTGAGGAAAGGCCGAGCTCCAGAGCGCATTTTTTAACGTTCCTGTCATCGGCTCTCAGTGTACGCGTCGCATTTTCCCGCGGTGTCATGATGGTTTCTTGTCTAGTCTTTTTAGGTAGTTGCGCGTAAGGCTGCGCGAAATTTTAAGTCGTTCACGCCGTCAACCACCGGAGTTTTGGTATATTAGGTTTTGTTATATGTCGTATAGTTGATTAATTACTTTGCGTCAGCAATGAAACTAAATACTTAGGGAGGTTCTCACTTGAAGCTCGCCTGCACATAGTACCGATAAACAAATGGCTGGGTGCACATGAAAAACAGGAATGAACACAACTTGAGGACGGTACGTGCTATTGTCGTTTTTGTGGAATTTTCACTGCAGTTTCACCCACCGACAAGAAACGCTAAAAAAGCTTTTCACCACGGCCATTGTGGATAAACGTTCTTTGAGCTTTGGTACAGGTTTCCAAATTTCAATAAAGGCTTGCGGGCCAGTTGCACCACGGCCATTGTGAATGAACGTTCTTTGAGCTTTGGTACAGGTTTCCACTAATATAGTGTGATTGCTTCTTGTGGCGTAGTTTGCGGGCGCAGCTTTGCACCACGGCCATTGTGAATGAACGTTCTTTGAGCTTTGGTACAGGTTTCCAAATTTGAACTAATATAGTGTGATTGCTTCTTGTGGCGTATTTTGCGGGCGCAGCTTTGCACCACGACCATTGTGGATTAACGTTCTTTGAGCTTTAGTACAGATTTCGAATGTTAGACTAATATAGTGTGGTTGCTTCTTGCGGCGTAGATTCCGAGCGCGGTTTTTCACCAGGGCCATTGTGGATGAACGTTCTTTGAGCTTTAGAATAGCTTTCCAATGTTCAACTAATATAGTGAGATTTCTTCTTGCGGCATAGATTGCGAGCGCTTTTTTCACCATGGCCATTGCGGATGAACGTTCTTTGAGCTTTAGGACAGATTTCGAATGTTCAACTAATATAGTGTGGTGGCTTCTTGCGGCGTAGATTGCGAGCGCTTTTTTCACCACGGCCATTGTGAATGAACGTTCTTTGAGCTTTGGTGCAGGTTTCCAATGTTGAACTAATATAGTGTGACTGCTTCTTGCGGCGTAGTTTGCGGGCGCTTTTTTCACCACGGCCATTGTGAATGAACGTTCTTTGAGCTTTGGTGCAGGTTTCCAATGTTGAACTAATATAGTGTGACTGCTTCTTGCGGCGTAGTTTCCGGGCGCAGCTTTTCACCACGGCCATTGTGGTGTGAACGTTCTTTGGGCTTTGGTATTGATTTCCAAATGTTGAACTAATATAGTGTGATTGCTTCTTGCGGCGTAGTTTGCGGGCGCCGCTTTTCAACACGGCCAATGTGGATGAACGTTCTTTGAGCTTTGGTGTAGGTTTCCAAATGTTGAACTAATATAGTCTGGTTGATTCTTGCGGCGTAGTTTGCGGGCGTAGATCGAATTAGTACAGACCGAATGTTGAACTAATATGGTGTGCATGTTTCGTGTGGAGTATATGAACGTTCTTCGAGCTCTAGTCTACCGCAATTCTGAGATTGTGATTCTGCATGTGCTGTTAATATTTATGTTTATCAAGAGTTAATTTTTCGGAATAATTTGACTCATTTTAGGTGACCATGGATATGGATTGCTATGCCGAGCAATGAGAAATTGAGAATTGCTATGGAAAGGTGAGCCAAGAACTGAAGGAAACAACCAGATTTGAAGGAAAAACAACTTGGTAATTACTGTGTAATTAACGTGTCCTTACACAGTTGAGTGGCCAATTGCTAGCACGAGACCTTTAATTCACTCACGTGCTATGGAACAACGCTTAGAGCGTTATAACGGCCGGTTTTTGAAAATAATTAGAATAAAATAGCGCAGTTTCGCGTAGTTACATGCATATACATATACTACAACTTTTCAAAAACCGTCCGCTATACCACTCTAATGTTTACTAAATTTAGAGCAAGTTTCGAAGACGGGCGTCTGATTGACATGCAGAATCGCTGTTTCACACTCCCGGATCCCAACTACCGACGTTGCTTCCGATAGGAGCATGTTTCTCGTCTCGAAAAGATCACAGTGATTTGGATTATGACTAGTGAGTGTTTGTTATCCAGCTATACAACTCTTTAAAAAAAATATATACAACGTCGAGCTCCTAGGCCTAGGGTGCGCAGAAACAGCGCGACTAGTGCGCCAGTGCATGCGTGGTACCTGCCACATACTACAAAAAGTGGGCCGCACTGGCGCCGCAAGCCTCCGCGGCAACAAATTTGTGTGCTTTTATTCGTCCCCTTATCCGCTTATCAATGCCGCGAAAGCACACTATCTATACTGTACTTCTTACTTTGTTATGTTTAGTTCGTTGTCACGCAACCATTGTCGCAACAGGAACGACAAAGATTATTTGGCGTCGGTCTGTTTGCAAACAAGTGCAATCACGGCTTACACTCTCAGCATGTTAGCTCATCCGAGGCCGTTAGAAATTTATCAAAAGCACGATCAATCCTATCCTACTTCCAGGAAGTCTATGTATGAATGTTATGGTATTTTAGCTGTTACCTTTCAGACTCGACAACGTCTACAACTTGAAACTTTGATTGGATGTCCGTAAAAAACTTGTGCTTACTTCTCGCCACACATGCCCACCGCATTTCGCTATAAATACTCCACTTTCTCGTGAGTTCCCTGAATTTTCGAGGACGGTGGCGAGGAAAGGGCGTATACAACTGCGTACCTTTCTACATTTCTACGCAGTACTGCTTTTTCGCCCACTTTTCGCACAGTGCCTGGCTCTTGCCACGCTCTCGCCTCCATTTTGCCACGTACCTCCTTACCCTTTCTGGCCGTTTTTGCGTCACTTTCTCGTCAAGCACCACCGGAGTATTGCAGTATTGGTCTACTAGGCCGCACGTATATACAGAACCGCAAACAATGCTTTCCATTATTTAATAAAAGAGTAAGTAATGACAATAGCAAGATTCCCCGTATCAAACTTTGCGTGGAAATTTCTCCCACACAACTTTGGTTTTTGGATCTATGTCTGAGAATACATAGCCTTTTCAGTTAATTTGCTGGGACTGAAAAGAAGAGATAAATTTAGGCGATTTAGGTTTCCAGTTCGCCTTCACATTGAGAGACGCTTCGAGATGTACAAACAAACAGAAGGGAAGAGAAAATGGTATATAAGTGTGTATTGTAGTTTTGTGACAATAAACTAGCGTCCTTTAAAAAAGTGCATTGATAAAAAGTAAAAAACAATGTGTCAACCTGAGTATTGTTCTATCGTATATCTGTTCGTACTGGAGCTTGTTCTTTGGAACACATCTTTCGTTAAACAACGCAACGAAAATGGACGCAACAATTCAGTTTTTTTCGTAATCATATTTCGCTTTCAGCGCCCAGAAAGGTTCCGTAAAGGGTTCCGTAAAGGGATCATGAACCTGTATGGAAGTGTTTGTGGTGCTCACAATTAGTTACATTCTTGTGCAAGAATCGTAGATGCTGCGACTCTTCACTGTACTGAAAATACTACTCGGGAACAGCCAACTACAAGGAAGGGCTGGAAACTAGAAGGTTGGTTTATTACTGGAACTGCACAAAGAATTCCCGTTTGCCCCTCACTTATTGTTAGTAGGCTATTAGGTGTCTCAATACCAATCAGAAGCATTCTCGTTAATCAGTATTGCTTTTCAATTAATAGCTGTGACTGTAAGACAAGTAATAATATTGTATTTTAGTCTTTTTTTGACAAAATACTATGGTCATGCGAGAAAACAATACACAAACCAAAAAGAGATAGCTCGCTACGCTCGCCAGCTCCGAAAAAAAAAACAAGTTTAATAAAGAATAGCAAAAGTGCGTCTTTTATGACAAAGATTATGTGAAAAAGGAAAAAGTAAGCGAGAGGCTTGTATTAGGAGATCGGCTTCATATTGAGTGCAAAAGAAGGAAAATGAGTATTTAAAATACATAGTACGTGACGGTGTGGCCTTTTTTGTTTTGAGGCAGCGTTCATTTAATAAAGAAAAATAAATTGTGTCGCAGGCCTGAATTTGTTTATCTTGCACCGCAATTGTATTGTGGATCCACATATTTTGCTTCTGAAAGCAAAATAAAATGACAAAACTTAATCCATGGCATGTTTTTAGGTGGCTTCCAAAAGCTGGCGGCATGGCATGATGCAAGAATTCATAACGCTGCAGCCTACATGGCCATAGATGGATGGTGTACCTTGACTGATAGTGGAAACCAAACTTCGACAAAGAAGGCACCGAAAACGAACTGGTTGGTTCCCTCGCATGTTGCTCGCTAGTTTCTCGCGCGCTCCATTCTCAGCCCTTGCCTGTTTCTTGCCAGTTTCTCTCGCACACCTCTCTCATACCTCGCCTGTTTCTTTCCAGTTTCTCGCCAGCACCTCGCTCAGCCCTCCCTCGCCTGTTTCTTGCCAGTTTCCCGCACACACCTCTCTCATCCCTCGCATGTTCCTTGCCAGTTTCTCACGCACCTCGCTCAGCCCTCGCATGTTTCTTGCCAGTTTCTCGCGTGCATCTCTCATCCCTAACATCTTTCTTTCCAGTTTCTCGCGTGCACCTCTCACCAATCGCATGTTTCTTGTCAGTTTCTCACGCACACCTCTCATCTCTCGCCTGTTTCTTGTCAGTTTCTCGCTCGCATCGCTTATCCCTCGCATGTTCCTTGCCAGTTTCTCACGCACATCTCTCATCCCTTGCCTCTTTCTTGCCAGTTTCTCGCGCACACCTCGCTCAGCCCTTGCATGTTTCTTGCCAGTTTCTCGCGCATCTCGCTGTACCCTCGCATGTTTCTTGTCAGTTTCTCGCTCCCACCTCGCTCATCCCTCGTCTGTTTCTTGCCAGTTTCCCGCGCGCACTTCGCTCATCCCTCGCATGTTTCTTGCCAGTTTCTCGCGCACAACTCGCTCAGCCCTCGCATGTTTCTTGCCAATTTCTCGCGCACCTCACTCAGCCTTCGCATGTTTCTTCTCTCGCGCACAGTTTCTCGCTCACACCTGGCTCATCCCTCGCATGTTTCTTGCCAGTTTCTCACTCACGCTCATCCCTTGCCCGTTTCTTGCCAGTTTCTCGCGCACACCTCGCTCAGCCCTCGCATGTTTCTTGCCAGTTTCTAGCGCACCTCGCTCAGCCCTCGCATGTTTCTTGCCAGTTTCTGGCGCAGACCTCTCTCATCCCTCGCCGTTTCTTTCAGTTTCTCGCTCGCAACTCGCTCATCCTTCGCAAGTTATTTCTTGCCAGTTTCTCACGCGCGCTCATCCTTTGCCTGTTTCTTGCCAGTTTCTCGCGCACACCTCGCTCAGCGCTCGCATGTTTCTTGCTAGTTTCTAGCGCACCTCGCTAAACCCTCGCCTGTTTCTTGGCAGTTTCTCGCGCGCACCTCGCTCGCCACTCTCATTCATGTTTCTTGCCAGTTTCTTGCGGACACCCTCTCATCCCTAGCCTATTTCTTACCTGTTTGTGTTTCTCCCGCACACCTAACTCATTCTCGCGTGTTTCTTGTCAGATTCTCGCCCGCACCTCGCTCATTCCTCGCCGGTTTCCTGTCAGTTTCTCGCCCGCACCTCGCTTATCCCTCGCCAGTTTCTTTCCTGTTTCTCGCGCACACCTCGCTCATCCCTCGCATGTTTCTTGCCAGTTTCTCGCGCACACCTCGCTGAGCCCTCGCACGTTTCTTGCCAGTTTCTCGCGCACGCCCATCCCTTGCCTGTTTCTTGCCAGTTTCTCGCGGACACCTCTCTCATTCCTCTTCTCGCTCGCACCTCGATCATCCCTCGCATGTTTCTTGCTAGTTTCTCGCGCACACCTCTCACATCCCTCGCATGTTTCTTGTCAATTTCTCGCGCGCACCTCGCTCGCCACTCTCATGTTTCTTGCCAGTTTCTTGCGGACACCCTCTCATCCCTTGCCTATTTCTTGCCTGTTTGTGTTTCTCGCTCGCACCTCACTCATCCCTTGCCTGTTTCTTGGCAGTTTCTCGCGCACACCTCGCTCACCCCTGGCCTGTTTCTTGCCGGATCCACGCGCTTTCCTCGCA
This sequence comes from Pelodera strongyloides, assembly GCA_036852015.1. Lineage (NCBI taxonomy): Eukaryota > Metazoa > Nematoda > Chromadorea > Rhabditida > Rhabditidae > Pelodera > Pelodera strongyloides. The sequence continues at coordinate 40,352 of JAANDG010000598.1, read as the reverse complement.
TGTTGCTTGCCTGTTTCTCGCACAGACCTCTCTCATCCCTCGCATGTTTCCTGTCAGTTTCTCGCTCGCACCTCGCTCATCCCTCGCATGTTTCTTGCCAATTTCTCGCGCAGACCTCTCTCATCCCTCGCATGTTTCCTGTCAGTTTCTCGTTCGCACCTCGCACCTTTCTTGCCAGTTTCTCGTGCTCACCTCTCTCATTCCTCGCCTGTTTCCTGTCAGTTTCTCGCTCGCACCTCGCTCATCCCTCGCATGTTTCTTGCCAATTTTTCGCGCACACCTCTCTCATTCCTCCCTGTTTCCTGCCAATTTCTCGCTCGCACCTCGCTCATCCCTTGCCTGTTTCTTGCCAGTTTCTCGCGCAGACCTCGCTCATCCCTTGCATGTTTCCTGCCAGTTTCTCGTTCGCACCTCGCACCTTTTTGCCAGTTTCTCGCGCTCACCTCTCTCATTCCTCGCCTGTTTCCTGTCAGTTTCTCGCTCGCACCTCGCTCATCCCTTGCATGTTTCTTGCCAGTTTCTCGCTCGCACCTCGCACTTTTCTTGCCAGTTCCTCGCGCACACCTCTCTCATTCCACGCCTGTTTCCCGTCAGTTTCTCGCCCGCACCTCGCTCATCCCTCGCATGTTTCTTGTTAGTTTCTCCCGCAAACCTCTCACATTCCTCGCCTATTTCTTGCCAGTTTCTCGCGCACACCTCTCTCATTCCACGCCTGTTTCCTGTCAGTTTCTCGCCCGCACCTCGCTCATCCCTCGCATGTTTCTTGCCAGTTTCTCGCGCGCACCTCGCACTTTTCTTGCCAGTTCCTCGCGCACACCTCTCTCATTCCACGCCTGTTTCCCGTCAGTTTCTCGCCCGCACCTCGCTCATCCCTCGCATGTTTCTTGCCATTTTCTCGCCAGTTTCTCTCGCGCCTCTCTGAACCCTCACCCGTTGCTTGCCTGTCTCACGCTGAACACCTCTTTCAGAACTCGATGTTTCTTGCCAGTTTCTCGCCCGCACCTCGCTCATCCCTCGCATGTTTCTTGCTAGTTTCTCCCGCACACCTCTCACATTCCTCGCCTATTTCTTGCCAGTTTCTCGCGCACACCTCTCTCATTCCACGCCTGTTTCCTGTCAGTTTCTCGCCCGCACCTCGCTCATCCCTCGCATGTTTCTTGCTAGTTTCTCCCGCACACCTCTCACATTCCTCGCCTATTTCTTGCCAGTATCTCGCGCACACCTCTCTCATTCCACGCCTGTTTCCTGTCAGTTTCTCGCCCGCACCTCGCTCATCCCTCGCATGTTTCTTGATAGTTTCTCCCGCACACCTCTCACATTCCTCGCCTATTTCTTGCCAGTTTCTCGCGCACACCTCTCTCATTCCACGCCTGTTTCCTGTCAGTTTCTCGCCCGCACCTCGTCAGTCTCGCATGCTCGCAGTTTCTCCACCTCTCACATCGACTCACCTCTCTCATTCCACGCCTGTTTCCTGTCAGTTTCTCGCCCCCACCTCGCTCATCCCTGCATGTTTCTTGCTAGTTTCTCCCTCGCCTCTCTCGCCTCTCATTCTCCACCTCTTCACTCGTGTTTCTTGCCAGCCCGCCACACCTCGCTCATCCCTCGCATGTTTCTTGCAGTTTCTCCGCACACCTCTCACATTCCTCGCCTATTTCTTGCCAGTTTCTCGCGCACACCTCTCTCATTCCACGCCTGTTTCCTGTCAGTTTCTCGCCCGCACCTCGCTCATCCCTCGCATGTTTCTTGCTAGTTTCTCCCGCACACCTCTCACATTCCTCGCCTATTTCTTGCCAGTTTCTCGCGCACACCTCTCTCATTCCACGCCTGTTTCCTGTCAGTTTCTCGCCCGCACCTCGCTCATCCCTCGCATGTTTCTTGCTAGTTTCTCCCGCACACCTCTCACATTCCTCGCCTATTTCTTGCCAGTTTCTCGCGCACACCTCTCTCATCCCTCGACTGTTTTTTTCCGACTCGTCTTACCTTCTGTCCATAGTTCTGTACCTTCTGTCTTCTGTTCCATTTTATGGCCGCGCATGCTAGTCTCATAGTTTCAACTTTCAACAGTGTAATTTGAAGTTGTTACTGAAGTTTTTACGATTTTGTTCAGTGGAGGAAATCATAACTCATAGTAGTACCAATGGTTATTGTCGATTTTATTCTTTACATAAGGAAAAAGAATAATCACAGTGAAAAGAGCATTGCAGCGTGTTTGTTTTTCAGGTGAAACAGTCAGATCAAGAAGATGCAAAGATCCCATGATCAAGAACACGATGTGGATGCCTTCACTAAATGCCCTTTGTTTGATTCTTATTACAATGTTGGCGCTTTTTTATATTGATTCCGATTGTATGCATTATTGTCGGGTTCGTGGCGCAAAGAAAAGCCATATTATGTTGTATTTTCTTATTAATTTGTATGTACTCGCTAATTTGTTTTGTAATTGTTTGCGTATGTGATTCACATACAAATTCGGAACAACAAGGAATGGAGCTGGGAACGATATGGTCAGGTTATATTTATTCTAAAAAAATCCTATGAAAAAGCATGGTTATGCATGGAAATTGTTCTAAGGACCTATATTGGGTACGCCGCAGAAATATGCGGTTAAAAATTAGCTTCGGCGGAATAAATATTGTGTTGCGGAAAAGAAAAAAAGTCGATGCGCACGCATGATGCGTGTTTATATCAAAGCGGTTCATGGTTCAAAGGTAAAAAGACGTGGTTAAAAATGTGTTTCGCAACTCTATGCGGCTCAAACAGGTGTTGCGCGAAAAGTAGAAAAAGTCGTTGCACACGCAAGGTGCCTCATTATATCAAAACGGTTCGCGGTTATTTTAAAATATGTGGTTAAAATGTGTGTCGCGAACTTATGCGGCTGAAATAGTGGTGTTGCGCGCAAAGTAGAAAAAGTCGTTGCACACGCAAGGTGCCTCATTATATCAAAACGGTTCGCGGTTATTTTAAAATATGTGGTTAAAATGCGTGTCGCAGGTTTATACGGCTTAAATAGTGTGTTGCGCGCAAAGAAAATAGTCGCTGCACACGCATGGTGCGTCATTATATCAAAACGGTTCACGGTTATTTTAAAATATGTGGTTAAAATGTGTGTCGCAGGTTTATGCGGCTGAAATAGTGTGTTGCGCGCAAAGAAAATAGTCGCTGCACACGCATGGTGCGTCATTATATCAAAACGGTTCACGGTTATTTTAAAATATGTGGTTAAAATGCGTGTCGCAGGTTTATGCGGCTGAAATAGTGTGTTGCGCGCAAACAAAAAAGTCGCTGCACACGCATGGTGCGTCATTATATCAAAACGGTTCAACGGTTATTTTAAAATATGTGTGTTTTAAATAAAATGTGTCGCGAACTTATGCGGCTGAAATAGTGTGTTGCGCGCAAAGAAAATGGCCGCTGCACACGCATGGTGCGTCATTATATCAAAACGGTTCACGGTTATTTTAAAATATGTGGTTAAAATGTGTGTCGCGAATTATGCGGCTGAAATTTGCGCGCAAATAGAAAAAAGTCGCTGCACACGCATGGTGCGTCATTATATCAAAACGGTTCACGGTTATTTTAAAAAAATGTCGCAGGTTATTTAAATAGTGTGTCTGCAAGTCGCGAACTTATGCGGCTGAAATGTTGCGCGCAAAGAAAAAGTCGCTGCACACGCATGGTGCGTCATTATATCAAAACGGTTCACGGTTATTTTAAAATATGTGGTTAAAATGTGTGTCGCGTTTATGCGGCTGAAATAGTGTGTTGCGCGCAAAGAAAAAAGTCGCTGCACACGCATGGTGCGTCATTATATCAAAACGGTTCACGTTTATTTTAAAATATGTGGTTATGATGTGTGTCGCAAGTTTATGCGGCTAAATAGTGTTGTTGCGCGCAAAGAAAAAGTCGCTGCACACGCATGGTGCGTCATTATATCAAAACGGTTCACGGTTGTTTTAAAATATGTGGTTAAAATGTGTGTCGCAAGTTTATGCGGCTGCAATAGTGTGTTGCGCGCAAAGAAAAAAGTCGCTGCACACGCATGGTGCGTCATTATATCAAAACGGTTCACGGTTATTTTAAAATATGTGGTTATGATGTGTGTCGCAAGTTTATGCGGCTGAAATAGTGTGTTGCGCGCAAAGAAAAAAGCCGCTGCACACGCATGGTGCGTCATATATCAAAACGGTTCACGGTTATTTTAAAAATATGTGGTTAAAATGTGTGTCGCGAACTTATGCGGCTGAAATAGTGTTTGCGCGCAAAGAAAAAGTCGCTGCACACGCATGGGGCGTCATTATATCAAAACGGTTCACGGTTATTTTAAAATATGTGGTTAAAATGTGTGTCGCAGGTTTATGCGGCTGAAATAGTGTGTTGCGCGCAAAGAAAATAGTCGCTGCACACGCATGGTGCGTCATTATATCAAAACGGTTCACGGTTATTTTAAAATATGTGGTTAAAATGTGTGTCGCAGGTTTATGCGGCTGAAATAGTGTGTTGCGCGCAAAGAAAATAGCCGCTGCACACGCATGGTGCGTCATTATATCAAAACGGTTCACGGTTATTTTAAAATATGTGGTTAAAAATGTGTGTCGCAAGTTTATGCTTATGGCTGAAATAGTGTGTTTGCGCGCAAAGAAAAAGTCGCTGCACACGCATGGTGCGTCATTATATCAAAACGGTTCACGGTTATTTTAAAATATGTGGTTAAAATGTGTGTGCGCAGTTTATGCGGCTGAAATAGTGTGTTGCGCCGGTTGCGCGCGCAAAGAAAATAGTCGCTGCACACGCATGGTGCGTCATTATATCAAAACGGTTCACGGTTATTTTAAAATATGTGGTTAAAATGTGTGTCGCGAACTTATGCGGCTGTGTTGCGCGCAAAGAAAATAGTCGCTGCACACGCATGGTGCGTCATTATATCAAAACGGTTCACGGTTATTTTAAAATATGTGGTTAAAATGTGTGTCGCGAAGTTATGCGGCTGAAATAGTGTGTTGCGCGCAAAGAAAATAGTCGCTGCACACGCATGGTGCGTCATTATATCAAAACGGTTCACGGTTATTTTAAAATATGTGGTTAAAATGTGTGTCGCAAGTTTATGCGGCTGAAATAGTGTGTTGCGCGCAAAGAAAATAGTCGCTGCACACGCATGGTGCGTCATTATATCAAAACGGTTCACGGTTATTTTAAAATATGTGGTTAAAATGTGTGTCGCGAACTTATGCGGCTGAAATAGTGTGTTGCGCGCAAAGAAAATAGTCGCTGCACACGCATGGTGCGTCATTATATCAAAACGGTTCACGGTTATTTTAAAATATGTGGTTAAAATGTGTGTCGCGAACTTATGCGGCTGTGTTGCGCGCAAAGAAAATAGTCGCTGCACACGCGTGATGCGTGATTATATGAAAACGGTTCACGATTGTTTTAAAATATGTGGTTCAAATGTGTGTCGCGAACTTATGCGGCTGAAATAGTGTGTTGCGCGCAAAGAAAATAGCCGCTGCACACGCATGGTGCGTCATTATATCAAAACGGTTCACGGTTATTTTAAAATATGTGGTTATGATGTGTGTCGCAAGTTTATGCGGCTGAAATAGTGTGTTGCGCGCAAAGAAAAAAGTCGCTGCACACGCATGGTGCGTCATTATATCAAAACGGTTCACGGTTATTTTAAAATATGTGGTTATGATGTGTGTCGCAAGTTTATGCGGCTAAATAGTGTTTTGCGCGCAAAAAAAGTCGCTGCACACGCATGGTGCGTCATTATATCACAACGGTTCACAGTTATTTTAAAATATGTGGTTAAAATGCGTGTCGCAGGTTTATGCGGCTGAAATAGTGTGTTGTGCGCACAAAAAAAGTCGCTGCACACGCATGGTGCGTCATTATATCAAAACGGTTCACGGTTATTTTAAAATATGTGGTTATGATGTGTGTCGCAAGTTTATGCGGCTGAAATAGTGTGTTGCGCGCAAAGAAAAAAGTCGCTGCACACGCATGGTGCGTCATTATATCAAAACGGTTCACGGTTATTTTAAAATATGTGGTTATGATGTGTGTCGCAAGTTTATGCGGCTGAAATAGTGTGTTGCGCGCAAAGAAAAAAGTCGCTGCACACGCATGGTGCGTCATTATATCAAAACGGTTCACGGTTATTTTAAAATATGTGGTTATGATGTGTGTCGCAAGTTTATGCGGCTGAAATAGTGTGCTGCGCGCAAAGAAAAAAGTCGCTGCACACGCATGGTGCGTCATTATATCAAAACGGTTCACGGTTATTTTAAAATATGTGGTTAAAATGCGTGTCGCAGGTTTATGCGGCTGAAATAGTGTGTTGCGCGCAAAGAAAAAAGCCGCTGCACACGCATGGTGCGTCATTATATCAAAACGGTTCACGGTTATTTTAAAATATGTGGTTAAAATGTGTGTCGCAGGTTTATGCGGCTGAAATAGTGTGTTGCGCGCAAAGAAAAAAGTCGCTGCACACGCATGGTGCGTCATTATATCAAAACGGTTCACGGTTATTTTAAAATATGTGGTTAAAATGCGTGTCGCAGGTTTATGCGGCTGAAATAGTGTGTTGCGCGCAAAGAAAAAAGTCGCTGCACACGCATGGTGCGTCATTATATCAAAACGGTTCACGGTTATTTTTAAAAAATATGTGGTTAAAATGCGTGTCGCAGGTTTATGCGGCTGAAATAGTGTGTTGTGCGCAAAGAAAAAAGCCGCTGCACACGCATGGTGCGTCATTATATCAAAACGGTTCACGGTTATTTTAAAATATGTGGTTATGATGTGTGTCGCAAGTTTATGCGGCTGAAATAGTGTGCTGCGCGCAAAGAAAAAAGTCGCTGCACACGCATGGTGCGTCATTATATCAAAACGGTTCACGGTTTTTTTAAAATATGTGGTTATGATGTGTGTCGCAAGTTTATGCGGCTGAAATAGTGTGCTGCGCGCAAAGAAAAAAGTCGCTGCACACGCATGGTGCGTCATTATATCAAAACGGTTCACGGTTATTTTAAAATATGTGGTTAAAATGCGTGTCGCAGGTTTATGCGGCTGAAATAGTGTGTTGCGCGCAAAGAAAATAGTCGCTGCACACGCATGGTGCGTCATTATATCAAAACGGTTCACGGTTATTTTAAAATATGTGGTTAAAATGCGTGTCGCAGGTTTATGCGGCTGAAATAGTGTGTTGTGCGCAAAGAAAAAAGCCGCTGCACACGCATGGTGCGTCATTATCTCAAAACGGTTTACGGTTGTTTTGAAATATGTGGTTATGATGTGTGTCGCAAGTTTGTGCGGTTGAATTGTTGTGTTACGCGCAACGTGAAAAGGTCGCTGCACACGCGCGATGCGTCATTATATCAAAACGGGTAAAAATGTGTGGTTGAAAATGTGCTTTGCAAGTTTGTGCAGTTGAATTGTTGTGTTGCGCGCCAAGTGAAAAAGTCGCTGCCACGCACGATGCGTCATTATATCAAAATGGGTTAGATGTGTGGTTGAAAATATAACTTGTAAGTGTGTGCGGTTGAATTGTTGTGGTGCGCGCAGCGTGAAAAAGTCGCTGCACACGCACGCTGCGTAATTATATCAAAGTGGGTTAAATTGTGTCGTTGGAAATGTGCTTTGCAAGTGTGCGCGGCTCAATTGTTGTGTTGCGCGCAAGTAAAAAAAGCAGCGCACACGCGCGTGCCCATTATATCAAACGGTTAGTGTGTGCGGTTGAATTGTTGTGGTGCGCGCAGCGTGAAAAAGTCGCTGCACACGCACGCTGCGTAATTATATCAAAGTGGGTTAAATTGTGTCGTTGGAAATGTGCTTTGCAAGTGTGCGCGGCTCAATTGTTGTGTTGCGCGCAAGGTAAAAAAGTCGCGCACACGCGCGGTGCGTCATTATATCAAAACGGGTTAAACTGTGTGGTTGAAAATGTGCTTTGCAAGTTTGCGCGGTCGAATTATTGTGTTGCGCGCAAAGCAAAAAAGTCGCGCACACACGATGCGTCATTATATCAAAACGGGTTAAAATGAGTGGTTGAAAATGTTCCTTGCGAGTGTGTGCGGTTGAATTGTTGTGTACTGCGCAAAGTAAAAAAGTAAAACTGTGCGGCACTATATAAAAAAGGTTCACGGTTCAATTGTTAAAATGTGTGTTTGAATATGTGGTTTGCAAGTTTACGCGGTTGAAATATTTGTTGCGCAACAAGTAAAGATGTCGCCGCACACGCATGATGCGTCATTATATCAGAACGGTGCACGGTTATTTTAAAATATGTGGTTGAAAATGTGCTTTACAAGTTTATGCGGCTGAAATATCTTTTTGCGCGCAAGTAAAAAAAAACTGCAGGACAGCGCTGCGCAGCGTCATGTGTGTGTGTGTGCGTGCGTGTGTGTGTGTGTGTTTTTATCTTTCTTCGCCACTTTGTAAGTAATATTGAATTTATTGAATAAAGCGTTAATATTAATCACGCAGCTTGAATTATGCGCGGAGTACAATAAACATTTTTTTTCAACGCACACAAATGATCATTTGTACCGGCGTCACAAATTAAAATAAAATATTTATTAAAACAGAAAATGAAATGTGTGCATCAATGTGATAAAAGGTTGACAAGCAACAATTGAATGGCCATGACAAGCAAATCAATGTGTGCTAGGTTAAGCTTACTGCGGCTTTGCTCTGTGAGCAAGTTTCTATGATGTGCGCAATGTCAAACATACATAGCATGGCAGTACGCAGGCTTCTGTGCTGCGCGCAAAGTAAAAAATTGCAGCTACTTGTGTGCGACAGTCCCCACTTTTTGACTTTGTGCTCAGCATGGAGACTTGCGCACAGCGATGGGATGCAACTTTTCACCTTGTGTGAATTATAGACTATAGACTACGTCAATTATGCACTACGTCAATTATCTGAGGGTACCTTTTGGTTTGCGAGCTCACAGTAACTACGTAACTACCCCAAGAACTTTCTTCTCTGTTCCTACGCCTCGTTGATCCAATAAACATTTATTATTATTATTAACATCGCTGTACGCAGGACTCTATGATGGGCTTTTGATGGGAAATTTCTCGGTCTTCGGGCTAGAAGGGATCGCATATTGTATCCAAATATTGCAGCGCACCTCTGTGCGTGAGCAAACGCCGTGCGCAAGATACCTTTCTTCGCACAAATTTACATCTCAACGCTGCGCGCAGGATAACGGGCAAAGTTAAAAATTTCACATAGGTTTTTTCACATCGCTGTGCGCCCAGAGTGTATGGTGCGAGCAAGGTTAAAATATAGGATCGCTATGCGACAGTCTCCATGCTGCGCACAAGCACAAAAATGCATTGCAGCCTTGTGCACAAGAGTCTATTACGAGTAAGGAACGAAACGTGCTAGCCAAATATTGCAGTGCACCTCTGTGCGTGAGCAAACGCTGTGCGCAAGATACCGTGATGCGCACAAAATTGCATCGTAATGATGCGCACAAGATATCGTGCCTCGCCCAACTTACATCACAATGATATGCGCAAGATACCGTGCTACCCTCAAATTTAAGGAAATTCACATAGTTTTTTTCACATCGATGTGCGCAATATTCTACGCTGCGGCAAAGTTAAAAATGCAGCACACTGCCGAGCGCAAGAGTATATGGTGCGAGCGAGGTTAAAATAACGCAAAAATGCATCGCAGTATTGTGTGCAAGAGTCTACGCTACGCGCAAGGATAAAAATTGCATATTGCTTCACTGTGCACAAGACTCTGTGCTACGCGCATGGTTAAAATTCACATCGCATCGCAGTGCGAAAGTTTCTATGATGTGTGCAATGTAAACTATTACATCGCATCGCAGTGCGCAGGTCGCAAAGACAAAACAATTTGTGCGAGTCCACGCTGTGCGCCAGAGTAAAATGACATCGAACCATTGTGGGCAAGATTCTAGGCTGCGCGCAATGTAAAAAAATGCAGATATTGACGCGTGCAATATCCTATGCTACGCGCAAAGTCAATAGTTGCAGTGCACCCTTTGCGCAATTTTATAGTACGCGCAAAAATGTACAGCTCTTCGTAAGCCTCAATGCTGCGCATGGAGTCAAAAAAGAGCGTCACACCGATGCGTGCAAGGGTTAAAGCGATACACTGTCCGGTTTTTGAAAAGCATCGGGTACACCAGCGTTCTTATGCAGCTTATGCAAATACGCATACATTAGAATAAAAATTCGAGCTAAATTCGACAAACTAGCATAAATACGTAAGAACTCAGATTTCCACGATGCGTTTCAAAAAACGGCGGGTATTTAGCTTTAAAATTGCATCGCAACGCACCAAATTCTGATTAGAATTATACCATCAAGTCCAGTAAGCATGAAGAGTGGATAAACCGAAATAAATCCTTTTTTTCCTGTGGAAACCATTTAGAGTCTGGTTCACGACCACTTGTGGTTGGTCGCAGGTCGCAGTGGGGCCGTCCGTATTCCTGTGCAAGTAATAAATAAAAGACAACAAAACAACATAATAAACCTAATAAATTTATTCAAGCGAGTAAAACAAGAATCAAATGCAACTAATGTGTAAAACAATTAACTGATGAGGGGTGTGAACGTGTAAGTTGAACATGTAAGTTGAAAATCGAGTGGAAAGTGAATTATACGGTGAGACCTTGTACCAGATCATTGTGAACCAGAGAGAGAGAGAAAGGTTACTTATATAGTGTGACATGAGAGAGAGAGAGAGAGAGAGAGAGAGAGAGAGAGAGAGAGAGAGAGAGAGAGAGAGTTCCAGAGAGAGAGAGAGAGAGAGAGAGAGAGAGAGATCCAAGTAGAGACTACTCAGTTAAAACCCTATCATTTCCCCTTCTATGCTATGTCTACAAACCCCAATTACCTACATCTACCACAAGCGGACAGAAGACTTGTGAAATGCTACCTCCCCAAGGAACTTACTACCTAATTATCCATCAATTGGCCACTAAATGACCCTCCAAACTGACCGTCCTTCGCCGCCGCGTGGGTTCTCGCTTCCCGAATTCTCCCGACGTAGCCACACTGTCCTGCCGCTTTTCACTCCCGCCCCGGTCGCCAGTGAGTCCGGTGTTGTGCTACCGACCCTCGCCAGAGTCGGGCCGGCACCGAGCACGCCTCCGGGCAAGAACCCGGCCCACTTACCCGGTCCTTCAAGTCGAGGGCCTTTCAGGAGGTTCTCCTGACCCAGGCCACCTCCCGTCGGGGATATGCTCATTTGTTTTGACGGTCATCGTTGTCTGGGACTTACCTGGGAAACATGGTCCTTGTCCCACGTGGGTCCCTCAGCTTGATTTCAGGAGTGTTGGCCATACAGTGGATGAAGTCATCGCCGTTGTTGACTTGCGTCTGCAATTTTGAAACGTAAGATAAACAAACCAGAATCCATGCTAACGAACAGAGTACCTGTTAAATTATCTTAATTTCGAAAATAACTCCGCAAATGACAAAGCGCAGCGTTTGTAATAACCACTAACTTCATTAGTAAACAATCTCCGTGATTAATTACCGTTAAAGTTCTATGTTTATGAATAAAACGTCTAAGCCCAATAAGCTACACTTCATAATAAGATCACTAATCAAATATACACTCGCACGTCGCATAATACTATAAACACAATGGATTTGTTTTCTTTTTTATTGCTTCCACCGTGTAGCGGCGATCCCACATAGAGTGCGCGCGTGGGGTGGACCTCGCCAAAATGAGAATTTCCAGTTGGCGCGCGGTGGTTTTAGTGGTGCGCTGCAAGAGCGCCACATTTGCGCCATCAGCGCCATCCGGTATATAACATTTTAGTTACGCACTCGTCCGGATCTTGGATTTTATGACGGCATGAATCACGCCAAAATAAAATGTAAAAACACAGAAAACACGTTACGATAGTATGAAGTTACCAAATTATAAGTAACAAACGACATTTATGTCAAATCAGCATCAAACACAAAGTCAAACTCAACTTCGCATAAGCTCAAAGCGACAAGTCATGCTGAGGTGGTTAAATCGAAGTTTGGCCTACATATACCCTTGGCGCACACTAGGATAGGGATCTTTGCCTGCGCAGATAGCGTAAGTTTTGCATTGTGCAGTACATGCTAACACAACATTCATGCATAAAATCACTATGTAACAACGAGCAATTTTGAGGATCAACTTCAATAGTTGACCAAAATATTCCTTGAATTGACAAACTAACCATGTAGTAGAACATCGTTGCTCTCGTAAATTGCAGTCCCTTTCCCAGTCCTTCGCCCGAAGTCCTCGCAGTACGGAAGAACGTCTGTAATGGGAATAATGATTAGAAATAAGTCATTTTTAATTCTTTGACGTAATCCATACATGTCTCATACATAGATAAATAATATATAAACAAGACACTGAACGAAATTTACCTGAAGAGACGTGTTGGTAGCCTAACTCGAAGTGACGACGCAAATAAATTTGCATGATTTTGTTTGTCGCTCAACTAAATTTGCATGTCTACTCGTTATATGCAAATTTCCCGGAAACGGCTATGCTTCGGGAACTAGACGGGGGATACGTTTTGCCGATATTTTTTTCCATACATACGTCATAGTTCCATAATAATAATGAAGGACATTATTATCAAAATAATTTTCAAATGTTAGTTCTAGAAAACGGTAAGAGAACGGAACATTGATTTTTAGCCTCATGTCTAATTATACGTGTATTTATGGTTGTTTTTCTTTCCACTACCATAATCAAGATAAAACATGCCGATTTCCCAAATAAATTTTTACCAATAAAGACATTTCCATTCCTAGCTAATGAAACATGCAGTGCAAGAAGACCTCCAAACTACTATCCATACAAATTAGCTCCTACTAATAACAAATTTCCTTTGTGTAACCAGACTTTCTAATGATAAATTATCACCTCTCCACTGAATTATAAACAACTTGCATGCAATATTTTATTCACTGAAATAAATTCCAGTTTTCAAAACACTAAATATATAATTCACAAGGCTTAATAAAAACAGCGAGTATCATCGATATGAGCAAATCAGATAAAAAGGCAGCGTATACATTGGGAATGAGGCCAAAACTATAGATCAAATCACAACCAGTAGAAAGGAAATACGATTATTTTGGAAAGGAAAAATAGGGAAATAGCTACAAAGCGGACGTGCTCAAATAGATAAAAACACAAATCTGGGATGCATTCTCATTCGGAAATTAGTTTACAACACACATGGTTAATTGCACAAGTTAATTTTACAGAAAATATATCCCACAGAAAAAATACATAAAACTATATTCTTCATGCACACGAACAAATTCTCATTAGGGAAGAGGATGCCAATAAAAACCTTACAAAAACTAAGATTCATACAGTAGTCCAGAAAAACGTAAATGTCCATCAAAAAATAAGGTTAAAACATGGACTAGAAAGGACAAAAAAGTTGTTACGGTACGCAAGGCACAGAGGCCATATTCACCACTCCGATGCCCTCGGGGAAATAGTCGCTGGGGACAGAAAATAGCATTCTAATGTGAGAGACGTAGAGAAAAAGATGGGGAATTGAGTGGTGAATATGGCCTCCGGCAGCACGCTTGAGATCACCCACATAAAGCAGGCCAAAAAAAGGGAACCGGCACATACTCACTCACTGGTGTAAGCAGTGGAAACAAGTAAATAGCCGCAAAAATTATGAAAATCAGGGAGACCCCGCTCATTCCATACAGAAATCTTACTGTTGAGCACACTTCGACTTGTTGACACTCTCGTTCATCTTTCTAGATGGACTCTGATCCAGGTCCAACATAGTGGTCTCATTAGCCAGGCGGTCCATGCCAACGGTGCGGCTAAAAAAAAAAGTTGCCTACACTTGAAAACAAACATAATAATGCCAAAAACATGCCTTAAGGCGATAGGAAAATCGAAAATCTCATGACAATAATGGAGTTCGTAATAATGAATAGAGAAAGACAACTACTCACTTCATTGAGGGTGTCACTGCAATTCTGTTTGCCTGTTCGACACGATCCGGAGAGACAACGGTCTACAAGAATATCGCGATTACCCATTCATCTTCTACCACAAATACAAAGTAGTTAAAGCAAAATCATTGTTCGTTTCAATATATTTTCTTTGTAAGTAAAGGGTGCTAGTGCCAGATAAGATAAGTGGGAAAATACCTCATTTATTCAAAAACAAACCGTAACTTTCTCAAAAAAAGAAATACACCGCATGTGGAGCCGAGCATATAGGTGCTCATCTACACGACAAATAATATGCATAAACAAACCTGATTAAAGTTGGGAGCCGCTGGTGAAAGGAGAGCACGCTGATGGGGCAGTTGTTGGGCAGAATCCGGAGCAGCGAGTGGACTCCTGGAAAGAAACGAACGACATCACGGAAAACACAGAATACCATCCCTTCCACCCAACTTTGCATACAAGTAACAAGCGCAGAACGCGATAAGAGATATCACGAAACCAAAGATTACTAAAAATAATAACAAAATACTTACTGATGATCAAAGGGGCGATCGGGGCTCAAAGGATCCACTGACTTTGTCAGCGCACTTAGAAGAGACGGTCCCGAGGTGGTCTTTCCTGCCGCTGCGTCCTAAATAAAGTGATACAAAAATCTGTAGGTTTACCACAACCGGAAGTTATTCTTAGTGGCAAAACTGCACAACTACAAATCTAGACCACGTTATGCATAGGGAAAGTGTCGGCTGTCGTGGTCAACTACAGTTACAAATGAAAACGATGGATATCGATAATAAAATCCATATACTATACGTAACTTCCGCACCTTCAGCCTGTTCAGCTCCTGCAGAAGAGCAAAGTTTTCCTTCTTGAGTTCCTCTTCGATGTCGTCAAATTCGTCACACAATGTGCCCAGACGCTCCACCTAAAAGGTGAAAAGGTAAAAAAGCAAGGTTAGACCAGTTAAACGAATATCCAGCAGAGAATTGGACTATCCGTGAGACTTGCTTGTGTAAGAAATACACTGGTAGGCGCGTTCTAGCGTACGCTCGCCTTCTACAGGTACAACGAAATTTACATGTGGAAACTCTTCCGTCTGTACTACAAAATAAATAATAACGATTTTTCTTGAGTCAGGTCCCTTTATATTTATACCAAACTCCCAAGCGTAGTTCACCGATTATAAACATGAACCATTCATTCAATGTAAAAATGCAGACCTCCGCTCGTAGTCTCTTATTGTCGTGTTCGAGCTCAGCCGTATTGGTCTTGGACTCCTTTGGTGGCTCCTCCTCAGCCTTGGAGCGAAGCTAAATCAAAGAAAGGAATGCAACAACACGAGACAATTTTGAGTGAGCCACATTGTTGATACGTCCTATAAGATGTTGGGTCACAATAAGCTAAACAGAGGCCGTATTCACCAACAAACATGGAGCCCTCCCTAGGCTCAAGAGCGCTCTGAATCTCTTCTGCTCTCGGCTCTCGCACTCTTTAGCTCCCTGGGGAGACCAGGGAAGGCTCCCTGCATGTTGATGAATACGGCGTCTGACCACTTTCATTTATGCATTTGCACGGAATTGTGTACGCCCGTTACAACACAATGTGTACACATCCCAAAGAACATGCTTAACTTATAATTCTGATTATTTGTTTCCTTCAATCGAATTACCAACTCAGCTCCACATCAATCATGTACATCGCCTTTTATGCATATAGGAAACGAAAATTTAATATATAAAAATGAATAAATATATGACTAACCAAATCGATCTCGGCAATCATTCTCTGGGCCTCAACCTCCTTAATTCTGGCCTGTTCTTCACTCTGTTCAATTCTTCTTGAAAGGTCATTCTTCTCATTGTCCCTCTCTTGGAGAACAGTCTCGAGAGCCAAGATCTTCTGCTCGAGCTGAAAAACCCACAAAATCGTGACGTTAAACCCTAGAGACAGCAAGTGTAGAAACATTTAGGCATGACATACCAAACTACGAGCAAAGTACAATCAGCGTCAAAACTGATGACTGATAGTCAAGGCTGATGACTAACAATGATAAAGAAACGGCGATAGCGATAAGAAAGATAGAGTTGAATATACTACCTCAGCAGCGTTGCGCTCATTCTGCATAGCCTCCAGCTTCTTGCCCTCCTCCAACTGGTTCTTCAAATCCACTACAGTCGACTCGAGAGAGCTGATCATCTCAGCGTACTCCACGGACCTCGCCTCTCCCTCTTTCACTGCGGATTCCAGAATACCGATCTAAACATCAACGAGTTACGTGCAAGTCTATACAAATACAAGAAGATTAAAGCGAAAAGCAGGCCGGTTTTTGAAACGCATTGCAGACAACTGAATTCTTGAGTATTTATGCTAATTTGCCCGACTTTAGCTCGATTTTTTTGTTCTAATTTATATTCATTTAAATACGCTGCGTGATAATGCTGTTGTAAAAACGGGTCAGTACTTCGCTTTAACCCAGTTAACCAGACTTCATACATCCATAATTCACAATATTCACATAACATGGAGACAGAATGGAAAGCAAATAGTCCCTACCTTGACCTGAGCCGCATTGAGCACCTCGTTGTCGGAAGCATCGCGTCCACGCAAAGATGAAAGCTCCTGCAATGTCATTCCTAACTGTAAGTAAGTCAGAGTGTCTCGCTCAACAAATATGAACTACCATACTGCAAATGACTATGGTTTCTACTAGACGCTGTATTCAAACTTGGCTTCAACCTTCTCATACTCATACTGATTGACAACAATGATAACTGCATTACTTCACGCTCTGTTCAGTATTCTATTTCGGGTTTCGTTAGTTAGTGGTTAGTTAGTGGTGTCTGGTATCTGTAAAAAGTAACAGGAAAACATATTCCGCAAGTCAGCAACAATCACCCACCTTCTGGTCCGTCTCGCGTGCTTGTCTGAGTGTCTCAATAAGAATTTTCTGTTCTTCAACCCTTTCCTTCAGACTTTCCTCAATCTTCTCCATTGCTTCAAGTCGGTATTTATGAGCAGACGCCTGTAAAGATGGTAGTTTAATTAAATACTAAAATACTCGAATACTGCAGTAAGTGACCGGTGTACTGTTCGAGGTGGTAACTGGCAAATGTAATACAATCTAGAAACAGGTTTGTTTCTATCAAACAAAACTCTGCGCTACTGCCGCGCACAAAAAAAGACGCGAAGTTTCGCGTTTCATCTTTTTTTTAATTGATGATGATTGATAAGAAAAACAGAACAGAATTATAAATCTAACCTCAGCGGACTGTTGTTGTGCCTCGGCGAGTCTGGCCTTCACCTCATTCAAGTCTCCTTCCAATTGCTCGGTTTTCTTCTTGAGTCGCTCATTCTCCTCATCCTTCTCCGTGAAAACAACAACGTGACGTTCGACCTCACCATGCAACTCTTCAAGTTCTTCATTGGTAAGCACGGCCTGCAATATAACCAAGCTAATATAATCTGGAAGAAATAGGCCAAAAAAGCCGAAAAACATTTAAAATGAGCTAAATATAAGAGAGGACTGTTTTAACCGAATTAGCTGAAACGGTGCAGAGAACCAATCTGCATTATCACTACTAGCATAAAGTAACCCTGTTGGGCAGGTTGGGAGATGAGATGAGCTGAACGGCTGAACGTAGCATAAAGTCACCAAGGAATGTAATGTAAATCACAAACACCCCAATATCTCATGTTACAGTAACCTTGAATGTCTTGTAGCAGTCGGGTTGGCTAACTATACATATTACACTTTCGCTAGCCACACGACCTCAGCATGTCTCTCTACTCTCTCCGGCGAGCGATCTCTATCCTATCGTATTGTTGAGCGCTCGCTCCCTTTTTCCTCAGTCGTGCCTTATGTCAGCATAAGAGCATGCTGCATAATAAAAGTATTCGTCATTGTTGTATACTATCTACATGACAATACATCCCAACCACACTGCACACTCACACATTCGTTAACGGCAAGGCAGGGCTAGCCTTGCTCGTTACGGTCTGACACCTACACCACAATTTGACACTGACACCTGACATACCATTTTGACTTACTGACACCACAATAACTAACCTCCTCCTTCAGAGCCTCCACTTCTTCAGCTGCCTTCATGTATTTGACAGTTTCCGCCGACAGCTGTTCTTCTAGCTGAAAACAAGCAACTAAATATAAATATGACAAGATTAGGCTTACGCAATTCGTAGAACGAAACTCTCAGAATACACCTTCGTCCTCAAGCCCATCCCATTACAATCCAACATACAAGAGAAAGAGGTAGCAATGCATACGCGATGAAAACCTAGAACCGGAGGGCCGACCTTAGAAATCCTCTCGGCAGCATCGTTCAGCGCCTGCTTGCAGTTCGTCGCCTCTTCAGTGGACGCGCTAGCTCGAGCACACATCTAAATTGAAAAGAATGACGAATTTAGGTCAGACTAGTTTTAGGCTCGATTCCGAATTTCGACACGCATAGGTACGGTAATCCCAACCTTCCACAAAAAAAGTATTTCTTTTCAAACTCCTCTCTTACCTCATCAGCATCCTTCTTGTAAGAAGCCAATTCCGACGAAAAGTGCTGACACTCGGAGCGAAGTTGTTCGAGAGCCGAGGTCGCTTCAGTCAACTAAAACACCGTGAGACTATGACGTTATTCAATGGAGAAAGAAAGGATTATGAGAAAGGAAAGTTCGAAAGTTGTAAACATAGTACCAAACATTGTATGTGTAATAACGAATATATAATAATAGAGATATGAAATAGTAAAGAAAAGGACATGAATATATGAAAAGGTTTGAAGAGTGAAATAACACCGACCTCACTCTCCTTCTCGACAACGGCAGTCTTGAGGAGGTCGATCTCGGATTGCATGACACTCATTTCGGTGCACTTCTCCTTCAGCTAAATGGATATAGAAACATGAAAAATTTTTTACTACGTAACTACGTAACTAATTTTTGTAAATACTTTTTTTTGTAATTTTTGTAAATACTTTTTTTTGTAATTTTTGTAACTACTTTTTTTGTAATTTTTGTAACTACTTTTGAATCCACGTTTCACGTATGTATAAAATAATGTACTAGAAAGTCGCCACCGGCGACACTGCCGGCTGGTGTCAAATAAATACATAGCAAAATTATCAGTATCCTATGAAAAAAGCTCAGACCTCAGTATTTCTGGCAAGAATCTCCTCTGTCAGAGCGTCAGAACTCTTTTGCGACTCTTCCACTTGTTGCTCAAGCTGAAGAAAAAAAGACTGCATGAGAACAAGAATAAGTCGAAAACACAAGACAGGACAGAAAGAAAACGTAGCAAGTAGCAATATATTGGCAAACCCCCCCCCCCCCCACTCAAAAATTCTTTAGGAACTCGTACCTCCTTAATCTTAGCCTCCTTTTCCTGGAGCGCTTCAGTCAATGTGTCCGTCATCTCAGCCTTGACCTTCACATCGCCAATGCTATTCTCGAGAGAAGCCATCAAATTGCGCAACTAAAAGGAGGAAGAAAATGTACATGTTTCATACAAAAAATAATTGAACACCAGCTTAGCTGCATGTCAGCTTTCCTTCTCTATGAAACTAATACAGGACCACGGGAGACAGGTATCGGTTCTTAGTATGAAAGAAAACATTCATGAATATAACCCCAGGTCTGCGAATCGATTGAGTTCTGAGGCCGTATTTTAATAGCCATCTCGGAATCATTTCGGAACGTTCCGAGATGGTTCAATTCCGAGATGCTTTCCGAGACGGATTTCCGAGCTCGGTATTTTAGTAGCGCCGCGAGCTCTCGGAATATTTCCGAAATGGATATTGTACACAATGCAACAACTGACAGAACTAAACGGCGGGAATATTTATTTTTCAATTTCGCAGCATGCTTTTTAGTTAAAAATCTCACGGGGCAGAGCTTCATGAAACTTCATAAATAGGGGTAACCAACTACACCCATTCGTTTGCAAATACAATTAACGATCGATTGACCGAAAGATTTATTGATTATTTTCGCAATTTCGAAGTGAAATTAAGGAATGCAGGAATAGGGAATAGTAGGTAAATGAGTGAACACAGAATATTAGTCCTTATTAGCGTAGTAAATGAAGTTTTGAAATTTTATTTTGACATTTGTTTATTAGGTCACAATGGACTTTAGAACCTATGTGAACCCTGTTTTCGGTTCAGCGCTGCAAAACACTTAGAAATAAGGCAAAATTTTGAAAATTTTGTAAACTTATGTTGTCCGAATTGGGCCGCGCAAAAGCAATATAGTTGTATTGCGTCGAGTTATGTAATAATATAAGAAAAATAAAGAAAATAACTACTTTCTGGTCATATTATGGCTATTATAAGGCAATTCCGAGATGATTCAGCTACCCTACCTAGCTGACAAAATTTTCGGAATTTTCCGTATTCCGAGATGCTTTTGTGGCAGTTAAAATACCAAATGCATTCCGAGAGCATTCCGAGATGCTTTCCGAGATGGATTCCGAGATGGAATTCCGAAAATATTAGCGCGCTCAAAATACCAGTAGCATTCCGAAACTATTCCGAGATGGGATTCCGAGATGAGATGAAAATTTCAGTTAAAATACGGCCTCTGTTACAAAACAAGCCAAATCCAAATATTAGTAGCTTAATCCTATTCAAAGGACATCCACAAACTAGTAACAATATCATATTATAGGGTAGTATTTGAATAAAATCGATAATATTTTAAAAATAAACAATTCAAATGAAGAAAGGAATATCTCTGTTTCCTGTTTCCGAAAAAATGTTTGTAGTTATGTTATAGGTTGAAATAATGAGAAATGAGAAATTTACCGCACAATCAGTCTGAAAAATACAGTAAGCCAACATACCTCCACATTCTCTTGCTCCTTAGCAACGAGGTCGGACTTCACTTCATTCAGAGCAAGTTCATACTCCGCCAACTTCTCCTCGTTTTGTTTCATGATATCGAGCATATATTGCAACTGGAAAGGGTTACACTTTGCATTAGAAGGTGCAGGTTACAGTACCGCTTCTAATGAGGTTCTATGCCTGTGATGCAGTTTGGTCTCACAAATCCACAGTAGGAACAAAATGGGAACTTTTAAATTTCCTCAATGCTTGGCCGGTGTTTCGACTATTTCCAAAAGCGACCAATATGCAAACAACAAGTAGGATAAACATGATGACTAGCCGAATCTCAATGGATGTGCCTTTCTTTGCTTTCCGCGTGTTACATGTCACAGTTAAGTCGTATATTGTAATTAGTACTGTACTGTAGTCTCAATCCTCACCTCGGCGATATGCTCCTCCTTATTGGCGACCGAGTCCTTGAGGTAGGCGAGTTCCTCTGTCATTGCTTCCACATCGGTCTCGGTGGATCGGGTAGCTTCCAATTCCTTGCGAGTCTGTAAAAGTCCCAATTTACAAGGAATACAATTACAAGAACAACCTAAACTTACAGATCACGAATTAAAGAAACACTGAAACTGAAACACGAAGAGCAAAAGGAATAGTTAGTCACAACGTCAGCTAGATATAATCTCAACACTGACCTCGGTCAGGCTTTCCTCAGCGGCAGTCAGCTTGTCTTGCAAATCCTCCAATTTTTTCTCGGCCTCAGCAAGTTTACTGGTCACGGTCTCGAGATTTGTCGTCGTTTCACCAAGAACCTGACACTGAAAGGTAGAATAAGGTGAATTATTAACAAACACAAGTAAGGTAGGCGAATATACAGTTAGACAGTCTTGTAACGCAGAGAAACAAGAGTGGATCTCGTAGCGAACGCCGGAATGTTCTTTCTATTGGAAATTGCGTGTTTCCAATACAGAATTATATAGAAAAAATAGCATCTAACTCGAACTCAATCACGCAGCGAACAAGTTTACCCTATCCCATGACATACAGTGAATAAGTTTACCCCCACTTTACCCTACCCTTGTTGAATACCCCAAATGAGAATAAAACAAAACCTCATTATCCTTTTCCTGCAGCTTTTCTGTGAGTTCGGACATCTTTTCCTTGTTCTCTTCCAATTCAATTTCCATTTTACAAAGTTGACTTTGCAGCTCATCCAGCTGAACAAGTTTAAAAATAAAAAAACAATAATTTGCATAGACAAAGGTTGCAATTGTAAATTACAGGATATGATATGTTTCAGAAAGATGGTATGAAACAAACCAGCATCCAGTTCCCAAAACAAAACGTCTACATTCCCTGTTACTAAGATTTTGTTATTGTAAATGGATCGTGGGCGTATTCGACAACAAAAGAGAATTAGGATCAAATCAACAATCAACTGACAAACGGGAAAACAAGCATCCGCAAACATTTAACAAATCAAACGAAACTTATAAACTTAATCAGATCATACCTCTCCGGTACCTTCCCGGGATGTCGCCTCCAGTTCCTTCAGCTTTTCAGTCAAACGAAGCACTTCAGCAGAGTTCGCAGTCATCTAAAAAAGTAGTTATTCATAAGGTCAATTGGGATCTTTCTTTCAATAAAGGGACATATGAAGACAAAAAGAATCAATAAGCCTAAGCGTCTAAGTCACCTCCTCATTCATCTGTGTTTCCTTCTCTCCATTCGCTGCCAAATCTTCGCTTAGCTGGGCAACCTAAATCACGCAAAAATAACGAACGTAGATCACGTTAATATACATAGTTCACATTAATAAAGGGCTTCCAAATGCTAGAAAAAAAAGCGGTGAACGAGTAAACAATACGCAAATCATACGCGAAGCCTGCTAACTACGGGAATAAAAAAAAGATACCTGCTGCTTGAGGAGCGCATTCTCACTCTCCAGGTCACACATCTTCTCCGACTGCAGGGCAACGGCCTCCTTTGCTTGAAGGCCATCGGACTCGAGAAGTGCGAGCTTCTCCTGGAGCTGCAATAAAGCTAATTAATTAGAGTCAAAAAGACAAAACGAGTATAAACAGAGGACAGAGGCCTGTTATAAACCAACGGTGGCGCAAACAAACTAACAAACTATAAATTAACAAAATGGTAAAAACTCTATCAAAAACCACTAACCTGTACAATCGTAGAAAGAGACTCGTCACGGTCCTGATTATCAGTCTTCAGGCGGTCCAACTCTGACTGCAGCTCGACGATCTTCTGCTGGGACTCTTCAGACTAAACTTACGGATAAATGTTACAAACAATTAACAGGCACAAAACAACCAGACCAGAGGGAGGATCATGTAAATTGAGTACGCAACTACCCTGTTGAACGTGTGCGATTTCTATTTTTTTCTATGCGTTCAATAAACCATCTTAAAGTAAGTATTAAAAAAACGACTAAACGACAGACAGACCAAGAGAAATGGTTTTCTGGAACTATGCTATAATGCTATCTACAGTCTACCGGTTTCCATAAAAACTGCAAGTTAACACAACAAAACTCCTTGGCGTGATCATCCTGAATAGTCTCCAGTCGCATCTCCTTCTTCTCAAGCTCTCTCTTTGCACGGTTCAGTTCGTGCTCCTTCATGAACGTTTCCTCACTTGCTTCACGAACTTTGGTCTCGAGCTAAATCGAAAATAAAGAGGTAAATGTGTTTTTGCAACGTTAAATTACTACAAACGAAAAAAGCCCACTTAGCCCACGGAACACATTACAGAGGCGGTCCGTTATTATTGTATGATGAGTCAACGCACATACAATAACGCACATACAATCTAGACAGCCAAGCAAAAACTCTTGCTATAGTATACCTGTACAAGTGCCTGTCGCATCTCACTCAGCTCCCGCTCGGCAAGAGACACGTTCGCTTCGGACGCAGTCTTGGATGATACAAGTTCCCTAAAACAATTTCTATATATTATCAAGTAGCAGTGAACAGAAATCCACCGCAGTCCGGGGACGGGGATCAACCACCCTTCATAATTCATGAAATTTTTCGATATAATACAAAATCATGATAAGTAGTTATTAGAATTGTAAAACAAAGAATTAAAGCATGAGTTCAAGTGTTCAACGAGCTCAACAGGATTGGAAACGGGTAAAAGCTCTGTTTAAACATTGAAGATTCAATACATACCCATTCAATTTCTCGACGAGAGCCTCCAGTTCACTAATGCGGACTTTCAAACCGTCGACGCTTTCAGACTGAAAAGAGAAAAATAAAGAAATGTACGATTTACATCGCGAGAAAGAAAAGGAAGTGAGACTGCGAGATCAAGATCAAAATCAACTTTCAAAACTCGCCTGAGCATCGCCCTCTTTCGCACTCTTCTGATCCCCTTCAATGTAAATTTTGTTCTCGTGGACCAGGAAGGAAATCCTGCAATATACAACTAAACACTACATATTTGATCCACACATACACATAACGGTACAAAACAGAATTCACGAATTTTATACAAACTAACAATCAAATTAAACTGATAGTGGCATGGCATGTGTATTATTGTCCAAGTTCATATTCACGATATAATGTGTTATGTAAGCAAAGACTATATACATTAGCACCAGCATCACGAGCCCTACCGTGTATATGACTAAAACTCTATCGATGCTCTTGGAAGAGTCCAGACGTCCAAAATAAACTGTTAGAAAAAAAACCACACTAAGATAAGTAATAAGTACTCACATGCTATCATCCATGTCTGCGTATTTCTGCCGGCTATACGCAGTCGACGTGGGGCCAATAGTGGAGCCATCTAAAATGTTAAACCATCACAGGTTATCAGTCCATCTCTTGGGTCGTTGGGCAAGTAGTTCTGGTAAATAGTATGACACGAGCGCTGGGAGTTTCAGTTTGTTCCCAGTGGGCGGTTACAGAAAGAGAGGTACAGAAAGAGAGGTACAGAGGGAACAAGCGAACTGCGAATCAACGCCATGTACGACACAAATAAATCCCATGTATTCGCACATACGCCCACGTATACAGTACAAAAGATCATAATGTTTTACCATCCAAAATACTGCAGTGCAGATTTCCTTCTTCCATATTCGGCGCGGCACTATCGCTGGCGGGAGGCTCAGGCGGCTGGCTGAAGATGGGCGAAGGTGGAGTCCGACTTGCGCGCGAACTAGCAAATACATAATACACATACCAACTTTTCAATTTTAAAAACAAAACATCAACATTTCGATTCTTTCGATGAACAAAGCATTCCGACTTAAAATCACTACCTAATAATAAGAGAATAGTAAATGCCGTTACTTCATAAATAACAGTTCAAATTATAAAAGTGAACAAATGCTACTCACTTATTGGTAGACCTTGACCTCTGAGTGTTGCAAGGCTCCACTTCGGCCACAGTAGAAATGTGCTCCAAACCACCCACATCGACCTGATAATTCACAAATTCACAAAATACATCATATCCGAATATCTACCAAAAGTGAGAGAAATCATCCAACTATCAAAATCTACTGAAATTTCTCAACACTGATAAATAGCTATGAAAGGGATTGGAACAAACCCTAACACCTGAGATCTTAAAATAATACCGAAATAAACAATGATACCTTTTCATATTCAGCCCCCTTCTCTTGTTCGCCCACAGGAGTGACAATGTCCTCCTCCTCTCCGAGAGTGTCGTCATCTTCTCCCTCTTCCATCTCAC
The DNA here is from genome assembly GCA_036852015.1 of Pelodera strongyloides. Lineage (NCBI taxonomy): Eukaryota > Metazoa > Nematoda > Chromadorea > Rhabditida > Rhabditidae > Pelodera > Pelodera strongyloides. The sequence continues at coordinate 14,824 of JAANDG010000598.1, read as the reverse complement.
CGGCAACATCCTCCTACAAGAATCCAAATAAAAGTGGAGGTGACAAGACAAGGAATACCTAACAACCTAACATAACCGTCAACAACCAACAACTTCAATATCCATCACATTTCGGTGAATAAAGCATTCCGACGTTTTACAGAAACTATTATGACAGGTCTGCATATTGGTTACAAGTTACAACCGTCAAACCGTGCAGAAACATTGTCCGAAAAACGTGAACATATGCGTGAAATGAGATGAGAGTGAGCTGTAAAATAAACTGTGCACATAACAAAAATAAAATAAGCAGTACCTCGAGAGTGGTCATTGTTCGTTGTTCAGATTCCGGTTCGGGTACAGAATCGGTGACCATTTCAACATTGTCTTGTGGTGTTTCCTCCCGTTGTTCCACAACTTCACTGCACTGAGTCTCATTTACTTCTTCAGTAGTTTCCGTTTCCTGCAAATAACAAATAGTGTAAAAGAAAGAAGTATTAGCTTACAGTACAATCCAGGACATAAACCCGTGGGCCGTGTGCAAGTGGTACGTACTACTATAACGAATAAGTAAAAGAATGCGACATGTTTCAGAGTATACATTTGTTCCATCGGTTCCAAACCACATGATTGCACAACTCAAAAAGCTCAACACACAACTCAACTGTCATAAAAAAATGTAAGAACAGCAAACACTGTTTGCGGTTCTTGCATTTTTTGAAAACACACATAAACAGTGCAAAAAAGAAGGCACAGTGAAAACATAATAGTTATGTATAATAAGACCTACATCCAACACAAAAAAGAACGTGAAATACCTGCAGAGTAGTCATGGTTCTTTGTTCAGATTCCGATTCGTCGGTGTGCGTGTCCACCTTCTCAGCTTCTTGATGCACTGCCTCCAATTGTTCCACAACAAATTCACCACTGCTCTGGTCCGGAGCCTTAGTCTCACCCTCTGCAGGGACAATCGCTTCCTGAAAATGAAATAAGCAACGTAAAAGAAAGAAACTAGCTTACTCGAGACTCGAGGCCAGTTTGCCAACCCCTATGGTACTTGCATAGCGAAATCTGTTAAAGGGTCAGGCCCATTTCAAATGACCCCTATTTTTGATGATTCCATCTGATTCTCCATGTCAAATATAGTATACGATATTTTTCTAATTTTCAAGCGTAAATTCACGTAGTATTCAGCAATTTACCATTTCCAGCCATACCCAACTATATCGCACGTCACGCCCCTTCACGCTAATTGGGCAATATGCTCTTATTGGGCGTGGCAATTTGGCCAATGCGCATGGGCGTGCCAACTGCGATAGATAGTTGGGTATGACTGGCCATGGTAAATTGCTGCATTGCGTGAATTTTGCGCTTCAAAATTGAAAAATATAGTATCCTACTATATTTGCATGGAAAATCGGATGAATCAAAATAGGGGTCAATGAAATGGCCCTGACCCTTTAACCTGATACCTGATACTAGCAAAGCAACAAATTAACAAAAGATGTTACGGAAAAATACGGTATTTAAAACAAAACGACCGAAAGTTAAATTACTTGAGAATTATCTTGCTCTTCAATCAATCCTTCTCCTTCATTTTCAGTAGGCACCATTTCGACCTTCTCTTCGTTTTCCTTAGACTCGGGCACTTTTTCTTCATCGGCATCAAAACTATCGTCCGCTTCCGCTACAGTCGCATCCAGTACTCCAGGCGCATCGCCTAAATGAGAATATATATTATGCAAGTAAGAAAGAGCCAAAATGCCAAAAAAAAAGAAGTTTGGCCTGGTCATAGGAAGATGTAAAACCAGCCCTGGATTGGAAAGGTGGAGACCAGCTCGGTGAGCGAATAGAATAGCAATTGTACGATTTATTTAAGTATCGATCCTACCTACTCATCTACACATTTTAGATACAAACGAAGTTCATGGGTTACCGGAAACGCTGCTTTATTTATATAATTTGCGGCGATAAACACATCAACAGTTCACAGCTCACACTACCTTGAAACTGGAATGTTTGCTCCTTCTCAGAAATGGACATGTCCTTGATTCCCTGCTCAACATAGATCTTCTCCAAATCAACGTCTACAGCACCATCATCAGGCTCGTCTGTCTCGTCACACTCATGTAGCTCAGGAAGCCGCGACTGTGGAAGGATACTCTATAAAGAACGACATATATTATACCAAGCATAAATAACTATAACTAATGAACAAGGCAACTAATGAGCATGGCACCGCGAAATTGATACAAAACAAGCTGATGCGAAACATTGTGACTACATTCTAGGTTAATCTCCTTTTTAAACAAAGATTTCAAGAAAATCATTCCATCTTTCCGGCTCAAACATTTTAAACTTAAGCGACAGAAGATATATACTCCCATCTCACATCTGCCTAACTTTACATCGAAAGGAAAAAACCTACCCTAGTTCTCACATAAAATAACAAAATCCAACCTGATCGGCAACAATGGTGGATTCCCATACAGATTGTTCCAAATTCGAATCAGCTGGATGCAGTCCTGTATGATTTTCTTGATTTCCCGCATTGGGCGAATCATCTTGGCCAATACATGCCAATTCTGCAAACAGATTATTATATTAACTTTTAAAAAATTAAACTCGACTCATCATGCAATAATAACGGATCGATCTTTCAAGAAAACATAAATGAAAGTTTCCAAAACAGTCCGAATCAATGATACATTATGTTTCGGCCCTCTAAGCTACAGGACTACGCACGAGATTAATGCATGGCTCTGAACCAAAGAAAGTCCGTTCTTCAGTTCATAAATCGCTGCGTAGTGCGTAGAGTGGCGCACCAGCCATCTCCAGAACTCCAGAGACAATAACAAATTTGTACCTATGAATCAAACATATCTCCTTATAAAGTTTCCCTCACTAAAAGCTGAACCACCTGCAGCTGAACCATACCAAGTGGAACACCTTCATTTTGGCCCGGAATTTTGAGATCTTATGCTAAACCGAAAATGAAAAGAACAAATAAAAGTTTTCCTCCTATTTGTTAGTCAACTTACCATCTGCCAGGGATCCCGGAACCTCGGACTTGGTCATTGAAGAGAAAAGTAGGCGGGTATCATCGAGGTTAGGAACATCCACATTTTTCACCGACGGCTCATCCTGGACAGCACTTGCATTGAAGAAACCCTGAAGAAAGAGGAAATTGTGAACAGTTCTTTCACCAAGTGGAAACATGAAGGAACTTGAAAAAGAGGTAAACACATATGCGAGAATATGCGAAAGGGCAGGATATGCATCACATTTAATTAGGCTTACCGTGGAATTGAAATTGGATGTAGTATCCATGAACGCAGTCGCGTCCAAATTGGAATCTGCAGCTTCGTGCAGAACGCGGCTCTGGAAGTATTGTTATAGTTGTACTTCACAGTTCACACCCCGAATCCGATTTTTTTCTTTTTTCCTACTCACAAGCGTTTCATGTTCGCTAATTCAATCACCACTTCATGCTCATTACTTCGAACTCGTTTCGCTGCAAGCAGCCGGCAGCCCTATGAGCAAACACTGCCCGGACACACCTGCTTCTTGGGACGGCGCAGATGAGGAGATGCGGCCGACGATGGGGTACTGACGTTGAGACGCTTCTGAACGGCACCAGCTGGCGGAGACAGTGGAACATTCTCGGATGGAGAAGTATTCCCACTCATGATTCCGTTCCTAAATATTCACAGACGTTATTAAAGTGTACCCGCAATAAAATGTTGAGAAAGTTGACTCCGAAGTTTGAAGCTACTAAAACAGGGAAACAGTGCTGATGGAGCCGAGAGAGTCGACATTTCGGAACCCGCTTGCGAACGCGTAAAAATGCAGTAAAAGGCAAACAACAAAAGATAAACAGAATCTGAATAAACAAAAAAACAAACAAACAATAAACAACAAAGAAGGCCAGCCAAAAAAAAAAAGTTCCGCGCCGCCGATATGAAAAAAGATCTGCACATTTTTGAAAAATGGAATTTCCCGCCGTTATTTTCTTCGGCTACGGTCGCTGTTCCGTAATATAATTTTGCAAGAATTGCACAACTTTGAGTTACATCGACCTCATACAGTCTTCAAATGTACGCCATACTACAAATGACGAAATATCAGATAATTTTTAGTAGAAATTTGATGAAAAAACTTCAAAGCAGGCTTCTGAACTGCAAAAATACCAGAAAAAAACACTAGTTAGTCAGTAGTAAGCTTTTTCGTAGTCCCCGATCAACACTTGTGTGAGTGTAGGTGTAAGAGCGCTACACCATAACGCACAATCACCGTATTGGAAGCTCACAAGAGAGAAGGCGCATGGATATGAAGAAACCAGTGAGAAGTTTATAGGATCTACCAGGAACTGCTCCGCGGGCTCTTCACCTGATTTCCTGGTTTTCTCTATATACAACATAAAAGACTGGGCTTAAAATTGATCATTTCCATTTCAAAATATTCGTTTGCACTATGAGAATTACCGAATATCTTGATAATTGCTTGCTAATAATGTCGTGGCAAGTATCGTTCTTGTGTTGGGATGGCCACGGGACCAATGTCCGGTGATTTGTTTTGTTGGCGTTCGAATTGCGGATGTGTCAAAATTACGGTCTTCGAAAGTTGTGTAAATTGCACAGTTGCGAAAGATACTTGCAAGGAAAAATCGCGGTTTTGGCATACTTGCAACCCATCCAACAGTTGGTAGAGGAGGGGCCTTAGAGGTGGGCGGGGCTGCCTCAGCCCTCATGTGCGTTCATTGCCATAGTTTGCGTTGAAATTTAAGCTTGAACTAACCACACAAAGACATTTTGAGGTTTGACAAGTAGATAATTATGATAATTGTGATACCAGTAATTTCTTTAGGGTAATATTTTTTCTTAGGTAAAGGCTAAATGAAAGGTACATAACTGTTCAACAGTGTAAGGTCCATGACCTGAGCAACACTAATTGTAATGGGGTTTGGCAATATGCCCGATTTTCCTTGCAGTATTGAAAATTTACCGTATCTTGGCACTACACGACACATATCTACAGGCAGTTTTTTACGACCGATCGCCACGGGACCAATTGTTCAACAAAAAATGTCTTTGATGGCGGATTTTCTATAGTGCGGATGTACAAATTTAAAAGTGTGTAAAAAGCACACGATTTTGCGAATTGATACTTGCAAGGAAAATGCAACATACTTGCAAACCCCATAAGCATAAGTTACTGCAAAAAGTCTATTCATTGAAATTTTTTGTCAAATGACGTGCATCTTTTTCGAGAGGGACAGGTACAGTTTCAAAGTTTTTGTCTCATGTTTCACCTGGTCCTGAGCACTCGTTTTATATCATTTGTATGCGCCTACATTTTGGAAACAGCTAATAATATTATATTCAGATATTTTTCCAGTGAAAGGAAAATTATTCTACTTTTCAAAAATTCCGTCTGTGACATAAGGGGTCGAAACAGGTTTACTGAAACACTGAGAGCAGATGAGTTGCGCGCCGCACCATTTCGGGAAACAAAATGCGCGCCGCAAAGAAATGGGAAACAAAATGCGCGCGGAATAGAAATGGCGCGCAAGTGTTTCCCGAAAAGGTGCGTAACGGTGCGGAAATGGTGCGGGCGCAACTTGCGGCCCGCACCATTTCCGCACCTTTTCGGCAACGTTTTTGAAGGCGCTCGGAGGATCTGCCGTAAGTGCAGTTGTACAAATATTTTTCCGCAACACAAATCTCACATGTGTTGTGTGGCCGAGTGGTCTAAGGCTGTTCAGAGAAAGTATCTAACAATAGTGTAGGTTCGAATCCACACGATGCTTTCTTTTTGCAGTTCTACTTATCCCGCACCGTTCGGCAAGGTTTGGGGTGTTTCCGCAACAGTTTGGGGGTGTTTCCCGCACCAAAACGGCAACCAGTGTCGGTGAAAAAACTTTTGCGCGCATCAAATTCTTTGCGGGAAAAACCCCCCCCCCCCTGTTCCCGGCAGTGTTACACTTGGGATATATGTCATTGCAGGGTATTCATTATTGTCCGCCTCCCGGCTATTGCTTTCGTGCACCAATCTATTGTTATCCAGTAACTCTCATTCTCTTGAATTCTCCCTGGTTCGTTTGTTGTAACTTGCTACCTACGTATTTTCTACAGAACATTCTATACTACGAATATCAAATAGAATGACAAAAATATGTGACTGCTTCCTTTACCTATCACTCTCTCCTGGCCCTAACCCGAAATGACGTTGTACATGAAATCGGTCGCCTAATGCTCAGTGCTCTCCGCAGAATCCTTTGTTAGCGCGATAGCGCTAACATAGTTTGGGTTACATCAGAGAGCCCTTTTTCCAGTTTCCACCCTGAATTTGTTCCTAGACAAAAAATGGGATTCTTCCGATCTAGTTAGTTAAAAGAGCATATTTTAGATTACCTGCGAAAATTTCAGTAAAAAATGAACGTAACCAGATTTATGGCCAAATAAGTAAAATTTGAAAAACTGCGGAAGAAATGTCTGAAGCTTGTGTCTCTGTTCACCCTAGGGGCGGGGCTAAAGTGCGCGCCGCTGAAACACAATCGTACGTGTTTCAGGGTATATTTCTTCGGTTAAAACGTAACTATTGTTACTAAATCTTATTATTATTATCATTGCTTATTTTCGAAAACTACATTCAAATGAAAAGCAGTATGATTAGAGTAAAAAGCCAACAAACGCTCAAACTATTTCAAATTCAATCTACAAATCACCAAGGTTCTTTTATGAAAGGGTCAAAGAACATATGGAATTTCTCAAAACCAAAACATAATTTTAAGAAACTCCGCTTGTTTGTGCACAAAACGAGTTTCTAAAACTAATATTATAACTATACATTCTATTTGGCAAATGCCCGGGGTGGTTATTTCCGGTCACCTATGGTGGGGAGTGAGGCATGATTGAAGCACATTCTGATTGATTGGCGGGAATATCTATTCTAATCATACTTATTTTCATCTATGTTCCTCTCCGACCCAAAGTGCCGACCCAACTAAAGCGAAGTCCGACTCTGGGCGGTCCTAGTTTCCGCCCCGGGTCGAAAAATTTGAAAAAGGCGTGGGAGTTGGATCGGCAAAACCACTGTTTGGAGTCGGAGTTGGGTCGGCACCACCACGGTTTGGAGTCGGCACCACCGTAATTTGTACAGAAGCGTAGCCCATAATTACACTACATAACGGGAGGAAATGTTATTGCGAATAATACATACACTGTATATGACTAAACATTCAAATTTGACGGAGTTTTAGCGAATCTTCCATTGTCCAGTATTAGTATCAGGCAGTAGAATGCATCTTTGTGTTGTGAACTTCCATGGAGCTGGCCACCAGTGTCTAAATGTATTAAATTAAATAGTAAATGAAAGTATAATACTTCTGCGTCATTCGGCGAAGATTACAAACTATTATAACATATACTTCTACGGCTGAGTCTATATATAGTGACCGATGGGAACCCTATTCTTACACATCATAAACTTACTTTATCGTGTTTCCTTCCGTTTGTTTGCTTGCTTGAACGCGCACCAGTAAGTGAAGCAATGGTACCTGATGCAATAAGTTAAATAGGAAATAATAAAGGAAATTAAACAAATTAGAAAGAAACAGAAAGTGCAGGACTTAAAAAATTTGAAAAAATCATCGTAAAAATGCGATGTGCATGCGGAAGGGCTGCAAGCGCGCCAGTTGGGTCGGACCTGGGTCAGACTTGGTCAGTTTGGCTGGCATGCGTTCACTGCTGCTGTCTACTGTACTGCTACACTATTTGTATGCTAAAGGGTCGGCACTGCAAATTTCAGTCATATTTGCGTCGGCGGTGGGGTCGAAAGCCACAATTAGGGCGCGCATTGGGTCGGAATTAACAGAGATGGGGAATGTATTTTTCAAAACCCGGTTGTAGCACGCTTTAAAGGGACAGGCCCACGAGAATTTTTTTTCCTCAATTTGTACAGAATGGCAGGAACTTTAGAAATATTACTGTAAAAACCACATTTCTTTGCAGCTAGAACTGAGATATTCACCGGCAAACGGATCGGCCATTTACCGTAGTCAGAGTCAATTTTTGCGCTTTTCGGAGGGCAGTATAGTATTGAAAACTTCTTGTTATAATCGTAGAAATGATCTTCATTCTTTTAATCATGATTAGTAGAGAAAAAATGCAGTGGACGTTTATAAACCGTAAAACCCAATTTTGACGTGTGACTGCGGTAACTGGCCGAACAATTTGCGGGTAATAACTCTGCGAGTTCTAGGTGAAGAAATGCGGGTTTCACAATAATATTTCTGAAATTCCGGACATTCTGTGCAAATTGAGGAAAAAAAATTTCTCGTGGCTCGTCAAAATTCTGACAAATAGGAAATTCGTCAAAATTCTGACAAAATAGGAAAATAGGTATAACAGCCGGGGTTGAAGCAGATTTGGGATAACTGCATCCCCACGCATCATATGCAAATAGCGTGGATATGATCAGAACAAAAAAATCGAGCTCGCTCAATTCAAACATATCAATCAAGTCCATTTCAAAATACACATCTTTTTTACACCTATCCTTCACGTTGCTTATTATCTCTTGCTTGTTTTTAAGAACTATAGTTACCTGAATCCTACAACCTTCTAACAAACAAAATAAATTATAACACCTAACGGTGAAACTCGAGTGGTTCGCAGCGAACCCGTGTCCCTGGCACAAAACTTTGGCGCAGCAATAAGTAGGCGCGACGAATTACGGAAAATGCAAACAATGATGCAGAATCAGATAAAATGGTGCAGGCGACTTCGCCCTATCTTCGCCAGTCTTTTGCTGAACTGTGCTCGATTGAATTTTTTGATGACTCTGATTCTCCGTCACAAATATGGTAGGATGCTTTGGTAGGAATTTTTTCCAAATTTCAGGCGAAACATTCGCGCACTTATCAGCAATTTACCATCGCCAGTCATACACAACTCGATCGTAGTTGTCACGCCCATCCGTGCTGATTCGACAACAACGAAATTGCCATGCCCAGTATGCCAAACATGCGTGACAACTGTGGTGGATTGTTGGGTATGAATGGCTATGGTAAATCGATGAATGCTGCGTGTTTTGCGCCTGTAAATTGGGGAAAAAGTGCATCCTACCATATTTGACACGGAGAACATAGATAGAGTCAGCTAAAATAAGGGTTACCTGAAATGGGCCTGACCCTTTAAAGTTGTAAATTAGGTCATGTGAAAAGAGTACAATATTTTATCGTGGAAAAGAGGACTTGAATGGAAAGTTTGGGTTTCATCCTGTTTTAAAACTACGAAAAGAGGCCAATATTTGAATCGGATTCTATAAAAAGTGAACAATATCCTGTGTTTATTTTCAAATCCGGCATATTTAATACCCAAACTGGCTATTTCTTTTAATGTCGTCCATTTTTTGACAGTAATTTGTTAACCCAATCATTCCAGGTGTTAGGCTCTGCAACTTCAAAAAAAGTGGGCATATTCCAGAGCTTACCATGCCATGCTGTTAAAAATCGGAAGCTAATGAAATAAAAATAAATGCCAGGTTGGGTATTAAATATGCCGGATTTGAAAATAAACACAGGATATTGTTGACTTTTTATAGAATCCGATTCAAATATTGGCCCCTTTTCGTAGTTTAAACAGGATGAAGCCCAAACTTTCCATTCAGTCCTCTTTTCCACGATAAAATTAGTTATAGGCTTTGAAGCCATGTATCGTAGCTACCGTAGCGTAGCGTAAAGGGTCATTTATACCGTGTAACATTACAGTGTAACTTCAAAAATGAATAGTTAACTTATCAAAATCAAAAGCTCAAGCTAAAGCCATATCGCTAAGCGAGGCGGCGCGCAGCGCGCGCCGAGCTCTAGTCGGTTTCTATATTGTGTGCACCGGGTCGTGAAGAAATTGTGCGGGTAGTAAACAATTCACGGAAATCTTCATAAATGAATGGATAAATGTGAAATTGGCAGTTAAACTACTTTCAGTGTGAATTACAGATGAAAATCCACGTCGTTTACAGCATATTTACTTCTTTAGTACATTTTGATAAGAATATGCTCAAATTACCATTATATTGTTATAATTATGTTTGTAAATGTCCATTTTACCTTTGTTCCCCCAAAGTGTAAAATCACCCTAAAATTCTCCACACCCCGCGTCTGCACTGTCCGAGCAGACATTCTAATTCGGAATTAGCGTGTCACAACGGTTTTCGGGTATAAAAGGAGCGGCGGAGCTCACTCTCGGGTTTCGAAAACCCAGTGATTTGGGTGCACTTTTTTGGAAAGGAATGTGAAAATGGGTTGTTTTGTATGAAAATAGTTTAATTGTGTATATTTAGGTAAAGATATGCAATAAATGTGTTTCCGTTGAATGACCTGTCTATATATAGGACAACATACTTTCAAGCAAGGAAAACCTGAAATTAGGAGTATTTGCAATGAAAATATTGTTTTCGATAGAAATGCATACAAATGTGTTTCCTAAGGAAATACACTAGTATTAATATAAGTCTCTAATGAGAAAAATCTCATAAACGTTCAAGTATATGTGGCCCTAAAGAGGGCCGTTGGGTTAAGGTTTTACAAGCGAAGGAACATTTATTGCTTGTCGCCGGCAGTCTTCTTGGGCAGCAGGACAGCCCGGATGTTGGGCAGAACTCCTCCCTGGGCGATGGTGACTCCGGACAAGAGCTTGTTCAGCTCCTCGTCGTTACGGACGTGAGCCAAGACATCCACGGCGTCGGGTCACTCCTCGTCACGTTACATTCAATTGTGAACTCTACAGAGGAGGAACACGGAGCTCTTCTCCTAGTACGATCATTACCGTGGGACTGACTGCAAAACAAAGAAAATGAAAGGATACTAATGTTACTAATATAGTTTACCGTGATATTAAAAGAAGACAGATTCTTTCGACGCACATTACCGTGTCTCACATAGTACTGAACTTTTTCATTCAGAAATTGTTCAAAGAATACTTCCTGAGTAAAGCTACACAAACACTTTTTAAAGGTCAGGCCCACGATATTAACCTATATTTATTTAATATTTAAATATTTATTAACACATAAAATTGTGCAGCAATTTGATGAATGTTGACAAGCATAATTGAATGGCCATGGTTTTAATTATCTTGAGCAAATTTCTACATTGTGTCCAGAATTCGCCAACTATTGAAAAGTAGAACACACCATTTTGGAGGAAAGTTCGAAAAGGCTCTGGCACTGTGAGAGAAACGAAGTCCGCGTACGTCTGTAGTCGTCCATATTTTCAGATGTCTAAATGAAAAAGAAACATAAGTTCGTTATTTTGCTATAAGAAAGTTAATGCTATCGTGAAATTACATTTAAAAAAAAATACGCCAGATCACTTTTTGAGCTTGCTGTTCAACCCCCACTTGGAAGTAAACTACTGAACGGTCACTCAGTGTTGCAAAGAAAATTTTCAAAATCAAAAATGGTGCACAAAAAACTATGCAGCAGCAGATGGGATTCTCATTGGTGAAACGGGGATGGGATCTTACGTCGGGAAGAGGCATCGAGGCCTCATCGTCCAATAACGAGCTCATACACGAAGTCACTGAAAACAAAGAACAGCAGAAAAACGGAACAGTACTTCGCTCTCTGTCCTACTCGAGCTAAATCACACATAACAACTAAATCAAACAATGCCCAAAACTCAAGCTGCCAATGCCATCCTCGAGAAGCAGCGGTTCAAGGGGTTGAACAAGGGAGCACCCCAAGTCTCAACACATTTACAATCTCAAATAAATACGACGTTCATGCACAAACAATGCCTAAAACTCAAGCTGCACCAATGCCAATTCCTCGAGAAGCAGCGGTTCAAGGGGTTGAAAAGGAGCACCCCAAGTCTCAACATTTTTACAAGCTCAAATAAATACGACGTTATGCAAACAAGCCTAAAACAAGCTGCGCCAATGCCAATTCCTCGAGAAGCAGCGGTTCAAGGGGTGAACAAGGGAGCATCCCCAGTCTCAATTTTACAAGCTCAAATAAACGACGTTCATGCACAAACAATGCCTAAAACTCAAGTGCACCAATGCCAATTCCTCGAGAAGCAGCGGTCAGGGGTTGAACAAGGGAGCACCCCAAGTCTCAAATTTTACAAGCTCAATAAATAGGACGTTTTGCACAAACAATGCCAAAATCAGCTGGCCAATGCCATTCCTCGAGAAGCACGGTTCGGGGTTGAAAAAGGGGCACCCCAAGTCTCAACATTTTACAAGCTCAAATAAATACGACGTTTTGCACAAACAAGCCTAAAACTCAAGCTGCACCAATGCCATTCCTCGAGAAGAGCGGTTCAAGGGGTTGCAAGGGAGCACCCCAAGTCTCAACATTTACAAGCTCAAAAAAATACGACGTTTTGCACAAAAATTCCTAAAACTCAAGCTGCGCCAATGCCAATTCGCGAGAAGCAGCGGTTCAAGGTTGAACAAGGGAGCACCCCAAGTCTCAACACATTTACAAGCTCAAATAAATACGAGTTCATCACAAACAATCTAAAACTCAAGCTGCACCAATGCCAATTCCTCGAGAAGCAGCGGTTTCAAGGGGTGGAACAAGGGAGCAACCCAGTCTCAACATTTTCAAGCTCAAATAAATACGAGTCATGCACAAACAATCTCTAAAACTCAAGCTGCCCAATGCCATTCCTCGAGAGCAGCGGTTCAAGGTTGAACAAGGAGCACCCCAAGTCTCAACATTTTTACAAGCTCAATAAATACACGTTTATGCACAAACAATGCTAAAACTCAAGCTGCGCCAATGCCATTCCCGGGAAGCAGCGGTAAGGGGTTAAAGGAGCACCCCAAGTCTCAACACATTACAAGCACAATAAATACGACGTTTATGCACAAACAGGCCTAAAACTCAAGCTGCGCCAATGCCAATTCCGAGAAGCACGGTTCAAGGGGTTGAACAGGGAGCACCCCAAGTCCAAACATTACAACACAATAAATAGAAGTTATGCACAAACATGCCTAAAACTCGGCTGCGCCAATGCCAATTCCTCGAGAAGCGCGTTTCAAGAGTTAACAAGGGAGCACCCAAAGTCTCACACATTTACAAGCAAAATAAATACGACGTTCATGCACAAACAATGTTAAAACTCAAGCTCACCATGCCAATTCCTCGAGAAGCAGCGGTTCAAGGGGGTTGAACAAGGGAGCACCCAAGTCTCAACATTTTTACAAGCTCAAATAATTACGACGTTCATGCACGAACAATGCCTAAAAACCAAGCTGCACCAATGCCAATTCCTCGAGAAGCAACGTTCAAGGGGTTGAACAAGGGAGCCCCCAGTCTCTACAAGCTCAAATAAATACGACGTTCATGCACAAAAATTCTAAAACTCAAGCTGCACATGCCATTTCGAGAAGCAGCGGTTTAAGGGGTTGAACAAGGGAGCACCCAGTCTCAACATTTACAAGCTCAAAAAATACACGTTCATGCAAAAACAAAAAAACCCAAGCTGCACCAATCCAATTCTCGAGAAGCAGCGGTTCAAGGGGTTGAACAAGGGAGCACCCCAGGTCTCAACATTTTTACAAGCAATAAAACGACGTTCATCACCAACAATGCCTAAAACTCAAGCTGCACCAATGCCAATTCCTCGAGAAGCAGCGGTTCAAGGGGTTGAACAAGGGAGCACCCCAAGTCTCAACATTTTTACAAGCTCAAATAAATACGACGTTCATGCACAAACAATGTCTAAAACTCAAGCTGCCCAATGCCAATTCCTCGAAAAGCAGCGGTTCAAGGGTGAACAAGGGACCCCAATCTCACATTTTTACAAGCTCAAATAAATACGACGTTCATGCACAAACAATGTCTAAAACTCAAGCTGCACCAATGCCAATTCCTCGAGAAGCAGCGGTTCAAGGGGTTGAACAAGGGAGCACCCCAAGTCTCAACATTTTTACAAGCTCAAATAAATACGACGTTCATGCACAAACAATGTCTAAAACTCAAGCTGCACCAATGCCAATTCCTCGAGAAGCAGCGGTTCAAGGGGTTGAACAAGGGAGCACCCCAAGTCTCAACATTTTTACAAGCTCAAATAAATACGACGTTCATGCACAAACAATGCCTAAAACTCAAGCTGCACCAATGCCAATTCCTCGAGAAGCAGCGGTTCAAGGGGTTGAACAAGGGAGCACCCCAAGTCTCAACATTTTTACAAGCTCAAATAAATACGACGTTCATGCACAAACAATGTCTAAAACTCAAGCTGCCCCATCCAATTCCTCGAGAAGCCGGTTCAAGGGGTTGAACAAGGGAGCACCCAAGTCCACATTTTTCAAGCTAAAAGACGACTTCTGCAAACAAGCTAAAACAAGTGCACCATGCCATTCCTCGAGAAGCAACGGTTCAAGGGGTTGAACCAGGGGCACCCCAAGTCTCAAATTTTCAAGCTCAAATAAATACGACGTTAATGCACAAACAATGTCTAAAACTCAAGCTGCACCAATGCCAATTCCTCGAGAAGCGCGGTTTCAGGGGTGAACAAGGGAGACCCCAAGTCAACATACTTTACAAGTCAAAAAAATAAAACGTCATGCAAAAAATGCAAAACTCAAGCTCACAATGCCAATTCCTCGAGAAGCAGCGGTTCAAGGGGTTGAACAAGGGAGCACCCCAAGTCTCAACATTTTACAAGCTCAAATAAATACGACGTTCATGCACAAACAATGTCTAAAACTCAAGCTGCACCAATGCCAATTCCTCGAGAAGCAGCGGTTCAAGGGGTTGAACAAGGGAGCACCCCAAGTCTCAACATTTAAGCTCAAATAAAGACGACTTTCATGCACAAACAATG
>JAANDG010000597.1:0-88601 GCA_036852015.1 Pelodera strongyloides | reverse complement strand
CCCTTCTAAATTGTTTAATGCCAAAGGGTACTCACGATAAGTTCAAGGAATTTAACACAAAAGGCCAATTGAATATTCAAAACCTTTTCCTCATAGTTTACAAAGCGTTTAGAAAAAAATGCAGCGACTTTATCATAATTCATAATGCACGTAAACGGCTCATATTAGTAAGCAGAGAATTCTGCGCCTACGCTATTGTTCCCATTTCAAACTTACTCAAAATTCTCACAAGAAAGTCAGCTACATGCAAAACGTGAATATCACTAACTAAGAATAAAAAAAAAACATTTCCCCAGAGCGCATTACAAAAACTTGTACTCGCGTCACCGCATAAGTTCTAATGAAAATGCGTCATGAAAAGGAAGTAAACTATAAAAAAGGAGTGGTGTTCCACATGGGAAAAGAAAGATGGAAACAAAAAGGGCCACGTAATTAGGAACGAATTCTTGCTGCAACGATATAAAACTATATATTCAACCGCCTACATTTGTATATATGTTAGGCACAAACCTGAAGCCTGAACTTTAGCTGTACCCTTAGGCTTAGGCTTAGGCTTAGGTAACTCGCATAACCGCCTACATATATATCATAAGGAGACTAAGGATTCAGTTTCACTTCAGAGAATGTATTATATATTTATATGTAATCTTTTTCTATCCTAAGAAGTAGACCCAAACTATGTTTTTTTTTTTTTTTTTTTTTTTTTTTTTTTTTTTTTTTTTTAGGATGTGCCCTAGGCTTAGGCTTAGGCAACTCTCATGTAGGATCGTACTTTACCTAGTAAGGAACCATAAGACCACAACTGTATAAAGCACAAAACGTTAATAAATAGTGTTCATAAAGTCTCCCATAAGGTTACTATTGTCATTATATGTAAGTGTAATATTAGGCTTAGGCTTAGGCTTTTGTAACTCTCACCTATTATCGTACTTTAAAACCATACAACTGAATTCAGCACAAAACGTTAATAAATAGTGTTTATGTTTATAATGCCTCCCATGAAGTTATACTCCTTTCATTATATGTAAATGTAATACATGAATAGTTAAATTACACAAATGATTATTATATGAATAATTAACTAATTATTTTTTCATTTCCATTAACTTACTTTGCAACTCTCCCAGTCGGGTCCACAATCAACGGCGTGTGCGTGTTGTTGAACATTACCACAGCGTTTTCAAGCGATAAAACATCGCCGGGTAGTCCATGGTTCTTCCAGTTTAGCTAAAGCAATTGATAATTAGAAAATTCACATAATTTGTACTTCTAGCAATTACTCAATACACGTATAATGTTATAATTATCATATTCAATTTGATAATTACCGTAATAGTTTACTGTAGATACCGTAGATCCTAGCATACCATCATTAAGTAAAAAATCACACATTTTATCACACAACTTTGTAAGCTAGCTTCCTGACTGGTCAATTCGAATTTATGTTCTTTTCAAGGCATTTATATTTATATTTATTCATTTATAATTATAATAATATTCAAAATTACAGACATTCCCATGTCACCACGGGTACAACTTTGTGTTATCCTAATCGGCTACTTATTCATTGTTGCCAGTGCGCAGCAGGTGAGCTTGTTTATTAAATTCACCCTTGACTCGTTCAGCGGAAAAAGCACTGCGGTGCGCCATTTGTACGCGAACCGTGTTCGCGCACCAATGGCTCAATTTGGCTCAAGATGCTGCGCCGCGCACAAGACTGTATGGGCAGTTCGTTTTTTTTATTGTTCGTATGCAGTTCAGCTTCGTGGGGTCAAACAGTGCATTACAGACGGGCCAACTAGGAAGCAATCTATGAAACTTAAAAAGGTAATTAAATCAGAATCTCATTTGCAGTTCTCTGCACAGA
The DNA here is from genome assembly GCA_036852015.1 of Pelodera strongyloides. Lineage (NCBI taxonomy): Eukaryota > Metazoa > Nematoda > Chromadorea > Rhabditida > Rhabditidae > Pelodera > Pelodera strongyloides. Next base: position 86,734 of record JAANDG010000597.1, on the reverse strand, counting down.
ATCTCATCGAATTTCCGATCATGAAACGAGTGATGCCTATGCCGGCATTCAATCAAAGACAAGGTCGGATTCATGTTTTTTTTTGTTAAATAAATATGCTAATTTCCTGATGCTATATTCACTAAAAAATAAGGTCGGATTCATGTTTTCATTTTCAATTTTTTTTGTGAAGATGCTATCTTTCATGTTATATTTATGTTCTAAAGAAATTGTCCATGCAAAAAATTCTGAAAATATTTTTTTTATTACTATTAGACCATTAGTTTACGAGCGAGAAATACGGACATTATTAAAACATTACATATATGCTCCTCTCTCGGAAATAGAAGGATCTAAAAGCTGTGCGTACGCTACGCGGATGTAAACCAATTGTAAGTAGTATGGCTGCAATAACTTTGCAGGATCGATCCTACATCTCGCAGATCGATACTAATCTGCCACTATATCTATTCTAATCCCAAAATTCAGGTTCAGTGCCCAGATGCGTGTGGAAGGTGTGCGCATTCCATGGTGAAGGTCGGCTGCTGCAGGCTTTGTGGAAGAGAAACTGATGACGTCACGCACAAGAGCTATGACGTCATGCGCCACTATGATGACGTCATTTACCATTATGATGACGTCACTGGACCCTAGGAGCCTATGATAATGCTTTAGAATTTTACGTTTTCGAATTAAAATCGAGATTGCATCGATCAGCCAGATTTCGCTAGATCCAATAGTCGAATAATAAAATTGCAATAGCTTCTTACATGATAATTAAGCTGCTTACAATTAGGTTAGCCCCGATTTAAAACATTGAAATTGAAATTTAATTCATCCGTTCTGTATTTCAGTCGTATTTTCTACATAGCCAGCGTAGATCATAGAAAACATATTGCTTTATCCAAAAATATCTAACGCTGTTTTTGACATCGTTTTTGTATTCTCTGTACATTTGTAATAGGCCCTAATTTCGCGTTTCTACTTGATGCTTTGCTTAGGTGAAAGTAAAATTTCTGAATGTTAGCCAATGTTTTCAGCACAGGATGAGGTCAAGTTATCATTTCCCATGAAAACCGGAGTTAGCAAAACAGCTACAAAACGATCGGACATGCTGAACAAATTTAAATGTAAAGCGAATACTGGCCGGTTTTTGAAACGCATCAAGTACACGAGTACACCAGCAGTCTTATGCAGCAAATTAGCATAAATACGTAAGAATTCAGTTGTCGATGATGTTTTTAAAACCCTACCGGAATTTCGCCCTACAGCGGACAACCACTAATAAAAAACAAGATGATGTATATTAGACTTCTACGCTGAATCATTATCTGCGATGACGGCATTAGGAAATTATGTCATTTTTGCTTTGCTTTTTGCAAAGTTGACCGGGAAGATTTTACTTATACAGCTGTTATGCCGCCATCGTGGGTCTCACAATTCTTTCACACAGTTACATAATTAAGTTTTAAGTAATTAATTTATTGCTAGTCAACGATAATTATGCCCACCTGTTCAGTTTCCAAGCTGCAAAAGTTTAGCGGCGAGAAGTTTTCCAAGCGAACAACTTGCGAGAACTGAGCGAGAAGTTGATGGCGAATTCGCTCCGAAGAAGCACCGAGGAAGGTGACGAAAGCTGCGGATACAGCGCAACGACGCTCCAACTGAAATAGTAAAATCGTAAAAGTATGTAAGCAGGTAGTAACAACTTCGTGGGTGGTCTAAACTTAGCTTGCGCTTGTATTTACAGCTCACGAAATTATCCGGTGTATTCGTAAACTTTGATGAAGGACAAACAAGGGATCGGATAGGCCCACGGAAACAATAATCATGCTTTACTTTCTTGTGCAGAAGAGTATGCGTTCAGTAACATAAACGTGGACAACAATAAATCGAACATCAATTTCTTTTATAGTTTGGTTTTACAAAGTACAGTTGTCTAAAGTAGCGTAAATTCTGTTAAAGCGAAATACTGACCGGTTTCTGAAACGCATCGTGGACAACTGAATTCTTACGTATTTATGCTAATTTGCTCGAATTCAGCTCGAATTTGTATTCTAATTTATGTTCATTTGCATAGGCTGCATAAGAACGCTGGTGTACCCGATGTGTTTCAAAAACCGACGATATTTCGCTTTAATCAGTTACCTGAGTTAGTTCAGCCTCGAGCACGCTCATTTGTTCACCCCAACGAGAATATTCACCAGCCAAGCGGTCGACCAGAGTACCAGCCACAGTGATGGTTTCCTGAAAAAGAAGCGTTATGAATCAGCCTAGCAGCAGCAGAATCAGCCGCAACCGCAGCGACAAAACAAAAGAAGCTTCCCATCAAAGAGTCGGAGGCTCGGAGGACGAGGTTATTAGCTTCTTATGTATATATGTTTATCAACAGTTTTGTTTGAAATACCGTAATAATGGCTAATGGCACACTTTTCCACAGAATTATACAGTAACCCGACGAGCCACATTGATCCATAATAATCCATGAGTTAGCACATCGCTGCATTGCCTTGTAGTAAATTGCAGGACCGAAATCGAAGCCATGACCTTATATGCCGAGAGACTCTGGTCCCCAGGCGCGCAGCGCGGAAATGCGTAGCCGCGTCCGCGGGAAAAGATTGCAATGTGTCTCGAATGAAAAATTCCAGACACATAGAAATCTCTTCTCTGCGTCTACGCCTTTCCCATGTTAAAAAGCACTTCGTTTCCGCGGACGCGGATACGCATTTCCGCGCTGCGCGCCTGGGAACGTAGGAGAAAAGCAAGAGGCTTCGCAAAAAGTGAATAAATATCATGGTACTAATATTGCCCAGTAAAGCCAAAGTACAAAAGGAGCATGATACTATCACGATCCTAACATGGCTGCTAAAAGAAAAGTACAAGAAAAGTACAAGAGAAGTATGATACTAACTTGTTCCCGATCCAATCCAATCTTGATCTCGGTGGCCTCCTTCATCAGTTCTTCAAACCTGGCCTTCAGGGCTGCGACCTTTTGATCGACCGTTTTCAAACCTTTAGATAACTTTTCAATGTGCTTCTCGGCTTTTGAGAGGTTTCTGAAAGGTAATTTTAAAGGGGGTTTGTCACCCGGAATATATATATGGTCACACGCAGAAAGGGTTCAGGAACACTATTTTGAAAACTGTCTTTCATAACACCTAAAACTACAGACTAATCGCTGATAGACCTAACACGGTACCGTAGTCACGCGTATTTCAGTCACGTATAAAATTTCACGATGTAAATAAAACGTCAAGGACTATACTCAGACTTGGATTTACTAGTGAACCAGGCCTAAGCCTAAGCCTAAGCCTAAGCCTAAGCCTAAGCCTAAGCAACCTCACTCTGTAGATAAAATCTCAAGTTAAAATTATTCAAATTCAAAGCAGAATCCCACTTGACCAAGGACTCCTTCTCCTGTTCTAAGGGACTGATCTTCTCTAGAATCACAGCGTACTGTAGGTTTGCCATCACCCAGGCGGCGAGCGGCGCCGCAGCGGCGGACGCGCGCTTTGCGCTCTGAATTAATTTGATGCAATCCCTCGAGAAGTCATGTTCTACTTCAATTTATTAAAAAGAGAATTTTGTGGTGCAGTCATATAATATTTTAAAAAAATATGCATGGATTTATTGATTACTCTATTTATCGACAAATAAACTAATTGATGCCGGCATTCATATAATGATTATTGATTGATATATAAATATTGATATGGATTAATCTATTGCTTAATTAACCAACCTTGGGATCGAAAGAGGCGGCTTTACTATCCACAAGTGCGCTCACTTTCTTATGAATGTCTTTTGTTATTCGGTGCGCGTCAAAGTTTATAATTTGATCCTTGACACCACTTTGCGCTAAGAATCTGCAACGGAACCAGATAAGATTGAAATAAATAATATTATCTATCGAGTCCTAGTTTAGTTTCTATCTATCGGGGTGAGTCCTCATCAGAGTACAATGCTCTCGTAGAGCAAGAGAAATACAGCAATACAGCTTTGCTAATATGCCAGCGATAAACTGCTTGGGGAGGCGGAGTCCACGCTAGAGTTGCCCAATTAGCATAGCATGGAATTGAACTCGCGACGTTTGCCTGAGTGCCTGGGCTGCTAACCACTACACCACCGGAGAAGATTTCAAAACCCTCACTTTCTCATGGCCTCCCAACTCGTATCAAGAATTCCCATGAATAGAAGGACAGCTTGTAGAATGTCCCTAACGGCTTCAGGCGGTGCTCGAAGACTTCGAATCTCAGATAGAGATTCTGATTTGATCGAACCGACAGCTTCACGAGCTTCCTGTAATGGGGTTTCCATGTATGCCAAAAACAACTGTGCGTTCCCTTCCAAGTATGCAACAATTTACCGTATTTTCCCTGAATTGAATATTTGACATGATAAATTAATACATGGGTCTCGCGAATTCGTAAAATACGGTAAATTTGTCCGGATACTTGGAAACCCCATAATAATACAAACATAGTAGGAAAATTTACAATCACTGAACAGCCCGAACTCATCGGAATACGCACACCAAACATATCAGCATAGGGGGGACATGTGTTATTATTTTGTATTTTATAATATTGTAAATTTTGTATGTAATGTAGTATGTATGTAAAGATAACAAGTAACAAAAATGTTATAATAAACCGTAATCTTAGTTTTGTCCATAAACTTTCTAATACGGGATGCCTCCCAAGTTACCTATCATTGATTGTACGCATTAAATAAACCAGATTTAAGCGTAATACGGGCCGGGTTTTATTTGAAACGCATCATGGACGACAGCTGAATTCTTACGTATTTATGCAAAATTGCTCGAATTTAGCTCGATTTTTTTATCTTCATTTGCATAAGCTCATAATAATGCTGATGTACTCGATGTGTTTCAAAAACCGTCCGGTATTTCGCTTTAAATATTTCTTGAAGCATAACTTTACCAAATTATCATAATGTAAAAACTTACGGTAGCTTGCCTTTTTAGTAAGGGTTAAACTGGTAAGTTACCTTTTGCTTTGTTTAAAAATAAAGACCTATAACTTACCCTTAGTAATGGTTCCACTTCCTTTAGTTGTTCCTCAATAACTTTCTTCTGATCCTCAATCCGAACGTTCTCGTGCTCCGTGGCTTGCCGAAGTTTCTCCATATTCTCTTTTTGCTCTGTCGCGCCCTGAACATTGCAAAAATTTAAAGCGAAATACGGGCCGTTTTTTGAAAAGGCACCGTGGACCACTGAATTCTTACGTAATTATCTAAAATTACTCGAATTTAGCTCGATTCCTTATTCTAATTTAGGTTCCTTTGCATAAGCTGCATAAGAATGGTGGTCTACTCGATGTGTTTCAAAAACCGGCCGGTATTTCGCTTTAAAGCCAATGGCAACGATACATTTCCATGTTCATAATAAATGTTAATGTTACTTTTAAAGCAATATAACGACTGGTTTTTGAATCTTGTTTTAGACAAATGTCTTTCTACTTCTCATATGGAAATGCGTATGATTTGAAAAACATTCCAACTCGCTTAACTAAATATAAAAACATAGAATAACAATAATAATAATAATTTATTGAAACAATAGTTTCATTACCAATAAATTAATATTATTATATGTTGTCTATGTATTTATATTTATCTAACAGAGTTGGTATTTTTCAAATCATACTCATTTCCATATAATGCACGGAATGCAGTTATTCAAAGTTCGATTCAAAAACCGGATGTAGCACCGCATTAAAGTCTATGTATATCACGTAATCGAATCATGGCACCCAGGATTGTAGACTTGTTCAATCTTCCACTAAGGTAGTAATTACGCGAGCACAATTACCCAGTCAAATAAACATTGCGCTATTCCGGAAAATTAAATACGTATATTATTGCAATTCGTTGCTTGTTTTTCTTCACTGCGGCATCCATGTGATGGAGCACACAAGTCGGTCCATCGTAAGACTAAGACTAAAACTAGTGGTACATTCGACCCCTCTAACCCAACAGAGAGCGGTCGCATCACCACCGCCGAAATGATCTACCCTGATAACTCCCAAATCCCTACACCTACCTCTCGCCCAGACTTCCCAATACGCCACAATATTCAATTTACTCTCACTGAATTATTCACCGAGCTAAAGTCTTTTATTCGCGAAGAACTATCTGAAGGATTTCGTCGGAGTGAGCTAAAGGACCACTTTGTGCTGCTCAACGCGGAGGAAACGGATCGGGTGAGTAATGATTTAAATATTACAACCAATGTTTTGGCTCTGTGCTCTTGCTCACCCGATTCTTTCCATGTAATTGGTCGCATGGGGAAACCCGGCAACCATCCCCGCCCTATACTATGTCGAATGAAAGCTTGTGTTCGTTTGCCTCTATTTAAGGAACTCGCCGAGCGGCTCAAGAAGACCCCTGAACTCTCACACATCAACGTTCGGAGAGCAGAAACTCCGAAGCAGAGACATGAGGGATATCTCCGTCGAAAAGCTGCTCGAGAAGAACCTTTGACCCCGTGTGTGCCAGAGATCAAAGAACCAACTTCACCTATCGAAAACACACGTGAGGAACTGCAATTAGTAATGCCCTCCCCTCAATTGTCTGTGATTGAACCAATTGCACACCCTGTGCAATTGCCAACAGCTGAACCACCTGTGTCACCTATCCCGTTATTAGATCAGCAATCACTTGACCACTTTAGTGAGTCATTTGGCAAGGCCTTTGAATCAGCAATGGAGAAAGCTTTTATCGAAAAGTACGGATGTAAGGATTGATTATGATAGTGGTACTACATTGTAACTAGTTACGTTTCTTGATATTTTGCGTGTTGAATTTTTGAATTACATTCTTGTGGTATGTAGTTGGGCCTTTGTCAGTACGAGCTGTTGTGAAGCATGTTCGTCTTAGGGTATCCATTTGATTATGTGTGTCTTTTTTGATGTATGTGATCAATAAACTATATATATAAGCCCAGCGGCCGTATTCACCAGCCCTCCCTAAGCTGACGAGCGCTCTAAATCTCTTTTGCTCTCGCACTCTCTACGCACTTTTTAGCTCCCTGGGGAGGCCAGGGAGGGCTCCCTGCGTGTTGGTGAATACGGCCTCAGGACTAAGTAGAAGCCCAAGCCTACGCCTAAGGAACAATGCAAGTCTGTATGTTTCCAACCGTCATAGACGCGGCAATTGCCTTCAGGGCTTCGTCCGCTTCCTTCTGTTTTTCGGCCAAAAGACGACTCTTCTTGCCGGCTGCTTGCTGAAGTTTCGCTACGGAATCGCGCGCTTCAGTAAGTTTCGAAACACCGGCCTGAAATAAAAATCAATTAGTAAAGCAAATGCAAAGTTATTTTTTAAGCACTTTTAAGCACTTTTTAGGGTCGTAGAGTATAACTTTTATAAGCTCCATATTGAACAATTATAACCCCACAGCTCACACAAACGCTACATAAAATAGACAAAAGCAAGTGTGCGACGGACTTCAAACCTACTGTCGTGACTGTTCACGTTCACGACCAGTTGTTGACCGGTCAGAAATATCACTTCTATTATGCAGAAACGTTCTAATTCGCACTTCTTATGTCATCTCGGAACACATTCAATTTCGGTATTGCATAGTAAAGCAATAAACGGATGAACAAATGAGAAACCCCACTATAAAAAGACCAAGGAAAACTACACGATATCGGTTCGGTCCTGCAACCTTCGAGACTTTATACATCAGTTTATCTACCAATACCGATAAACTCTTATATCCCAGTGTGCGTACACTTACCTGCGTCAAAGGAAATTAATACCCATTACCATAATATCTTACCTTTAATCGATAGAGTCGCGTGCTGACCGCCTCCTTTTTCTCATTAAATACGTGAACATAATTCTCGATAAACGTGTAGAATTTGTGCGGCGACGCGAGTTCTTTTGGGATTAATGAATAAAGTTGGGAGAAAATATCCAAGACGTCCTCGGAAGGCTCCAACCGCGCCTTTTGGAGCAGGAGACGCGGGAGCTGTAAGAAAGTTTAATTAAATATTATAGGTTTTAATTGAGATTGTATTTCTGGAGGGTTGAGTGCTAGAGAGGTGAGAAGTTGTTGCTACGAGAAAGAGAGAGAGAGAGAGAGAGAGAGAGATAGGGGGAGAAGAAAGAGAGAGAGAGGGAGGGAGAGGATTAGAGGGATGGAAAGAGAGTGAGGGAGGGAGAGGATTAGAGGGATGGAAAGAGAGGGCGAAAGTTATATACAGCGAAATAAAGAGATATAGAGAGAAGTGAAAGCAAGACATATATGGAGTGTGGAAGATACATATAGGGAGAGAGAGAGAAGGATGAAGAGGGAGAGAGACCAGACAAAGGAAGCAAAAAAAGTGCTGCAGACCTGCTTCAGTGTCGCCGCAGACCATCCATCCTTCCAAACTACCGTACACTGCTTATAAATGGCGGGATTCGACGAAGTTTGAATGGCAAATAGTGGATTATCGACGTCCATGATCAGTACAATGTGTAGGAGGCTTTTCACTCCTAAAAATATTGGACTTTGAATTTGAATAAAGCAAAACTCGCGCAGGCGCCGCGTGCAAATGGTGGTCCGCGTGCGAAGCGGCGGAACATCTTTCGCGCAACGGTATGCGAAAACTCTCCACAACAGTATACCTGCAGCTTTTTGAAACTTATGCTTATAATGAACAAATTGTATTCATGTGCATTTAGTGATTCGTTTGAACGCGTTTATCAAAAATCCGTCTCATAAACCGAATGTTATACCGCTTCTATTCCAGGCACTAGTCGGCCTACCATTTTAGAGAGCAATTTTTTTTCAAGCAAACAACATTGTAAGTACAAATCGAGATGCATCAAAGCTGCCTCATGTTCACAAAAATATATAAAAGTATTGAAACGTACTGTACGCAAAGTACTCTACGAGGTTGCCGTTGAAAGCGTCCTGGCTGGCCTGTTCGCGGAGCTCGTTGGCGAAACCATCCAACTCTAGAACAAGGAGTTTATGACTTTCCAAAAGTGTGTTACGCTAAACACGAGAACTTACTCACTAAATCAATATGGACCACCAATGTACTACAGTAGTCAGCACGAGGATAATAGAGGTACATAGGAGTGATCGGTAGGTAAGCCAGAAACACACAGGAACCCAGGCTTTTTAGTCACCACATGATCACCAAGCGGTCGGTGGTCGGCTACATTCGTTTTTTCTGTGGACTCGACAATGACTTCGTTTTCCTTTGTAGTTGACAACTTATGATATTCTGAATTCACGAAGGTGGAGTTCCAATCCAAGGACTATTTCGTAAAAAAACCCAAAACCTTACCTTGAGGCGAGAACAGTCCTGGTACCGAACCTGCCGACAAAATACAATTGATTGTTTCCAGAAAAGAGGCCTGCAATATCTGCCAGTCTTCCACGATAAATACTGTATGCGCGGATTCAGATATTGCAGCGGTGATGGCCTGTAAAAAGTAAAAAACATTATTATCTTTGTAGAGCATTGCTAATGTTAGAGCTGGACGCATTATATGCAAATTTCTGTGCCCTTCTGACGGAAAGTTTTGCACATGCCATATCGCTTTAAAGGGAGAGGCCCATCGAAGTAAACCTACGTTTACGATTTCGTCTTAATTTTTATTAAAAGTTTATATATGCAAACCAAATTTTATCGACATTCACCCCGGGGAACTTTTTCCGACGAGCTCATCCGCAAATGTATACCGTTGCCTGGCCCTTCCTCTCGTTGTCTATCGCTCTGGTTGTCTGCTCTCGTGGTCTCTCATGCGTTATTTTGCAACTGTGTTATAATCTACGCGAAGTAAGAACTATTAGGACTAAATTGATGCAACTACGGTACCCTTATAAGCTGGGCTCGTCGTAAAAAAAGTTCCCCGGGTTAAATGTGGATAAAAATTAGTGTGTATATATTGTAATAAACGCTGCTAATAAAAAATAACATGAAATCGTAAATATATGTTTATTTTGATGGGCCTGTCCCTTTAAATCTTTTTTTTTCTGTATCGTTAATTTTTTATTTCCGAGATTCTTTTATCAGAGACCACATACCTGTTTAATGTCATTGTCAAAGTGTTTTTGCGTGTATGTGGCGGTGATTTTCGGCGTAAAAACGGGCATTTGATGGATATTTGCCATAAGGCGTGTCACATCCCTTCGGCCCATTCCGGTGGTGCCGGCGAGGAGCAGACTGCCACCTATAAAGATTTCATTATCGATTATTTCACTTTATTTAAAAATTACTATCGATTACTTCCCCGACTACAAAATGCAATATCGTTTAGTTCGCCAACTGCACAGTGAAAAATCGATAAATTGCGCACAGAAATCCCATTGTATTGCGGTAGCCAATGTTCACTAATAATACTAATTTATTACATCAGGGTGATGCGCACAAAAGACAACACAGAGAAAAATGTTTGAAAAACAAGTGAGATCTATTGAAAGGACACAAAAGTAGGATTTTTGGGACTCATAACAAGAGCGTGTATTAGCCGAGTACTACAAACCCAGTAGCTGGACACTATCGGACACTACATAAGCGTGCACAGACCCAGGCCTAATGACATAGTAATGATTAGCATGTAGATGGAAATGTTTAGTATCGTACATTACATACGATGCCTCATACAAACCGCATGTGTAAACTAAGGCGGATCTGGCGAATTGGGCAGCGTTCACATCAGAAAAGGGAATCATATGCAAACGTTTGCTTCTGTAATATAATATAGGATATTAACTACACTAGTATTGAAGAAGACGTACCCGGTGCGGTCAGGACACGGTCAACAATAGCACAAAGATCGCACAGTTCATCCAAGAGGGCCAATTTAAAGTTTGCCACTTCGAATTCTAAAAAAAAAATGCTTGTCTAATATTTGCCCAATAATTCAAAAAATGTTTTTTTTATGCTCTTTGTTTAAGTTTGCCTTTATACAATGAAACTAAAGCATAAAAACAAGGTGATTTTCTAATAAACCCATCCGTTTAATAAACATAGACGAACGTCAGTGGAACAGATTAGACACGTCTTTTCAAGATTTAAAGCGATATAACGCCTGTTTTTGGAAAGTATGTTGCGCTTCCAATAGGGATAGAAAAATTTGCATTTGAAAACATGTTATTTTCAAAGGTTATCACTATCTACGGTACTAAAAATAATTCAAAATAACGGTAGCGAATACCATATCGATTGACGGCCGACTGTAGCATTGTATGGTAATCCGATCGATTGAGAGCCTGGATTTGAGAGCCGATAGACGAAAGGCTGGAGACTACGGTAGATGTGGTCACGAATACTGTAGCTGAAAGAGATCGAGGATTACTGGACTACGTTATTTCACAGTTCATACACACGGCGACAATAGGACCGTTGTGTATAATATACTTTATTTTGCTCTCTATACGTTACTATTAAATCTATTAATTCTAATACTATATTAAACCGGGGCATCATACTGAGGATGACCCCACCCCGGTGGCATAAATCTTCGTATATGACTATGGGGTCGAAACGAGGTCATCTACCAATTTACACACTCCGCACTTAATATTTCAACTACTTTCCATTTCTACATAAGACTGTTTCTATACCAACTAGCTTTAACTTTAGCGCTTTGCCGTAATTATTAGATTTTATTTTACTGTTCTCTTTATCGATCAGTTGTATAGCTATAGCTGTGTGAATTATTCAGTGAACGAGAAGGGAATATCACGTAATTCAAGGATGTTTGTGTTTGTCTGTTCAAGCGGTAACTTACAGCAAACACACCCGGAGTGGTTCACTTCGGCTTAGTCATCTTTTCATAATCGGTGCAGGTAAACGATGAACAGGCCACTACTGCTTTACTACCTTTGAACTTAAAGCGAAATACCGGCCGGTTTTTGAACCGCATATCAAGTACTTGCATTCCAATGCATTTATGCAAAGTAGGGTCTAATTGGGGTCTAGTTTTTATTCTAATTTTTGTCCATTTGCATATGCTGCATAAGAACGCAAGTGTACGCAATGAGTTTCAAAAACCGGCCGGTATTTCACTTTAAGTTCTTTGTTTGAACCATTATACCATTATGAACATGTAGTACATTTAGTTTGAACCTCCAACATTTGAATAAGATCTCAATGATTACGAAACAAATAACCACTAAATGTATGTAAGGAAAGCTCACTGGACACTTGTCTCCTCCCAGTCGGCAGAATATTATCCAAAATATCGTCAAACTTTTGTTTGTGATCATCGCCGACAAGCCTGAATGGGCGAAACGTGGCTCAAGCGGTTAAAGTCTAGAATTCTAGAAAATAGGTCAATGGTTCGATTCGCCTTACTGCCTAAGCCTACTTTCATCGCACTGATGAGACCCAACGGTGGCAAAATCCTCGTATGCGAAGGGTCGAAACGGGGTTACCGTATTACATATGGTATATTCATGTTAGTTTGTTGAATTTATTCACTTATATCTTCCCAATTTGCTTCCTATTTTATGAATTTCAACGACAAAACAACGCGTGAAGGGCTTATTTAAAACGATATAACATCGGTTTTTGTAACGGATGTTGAACGCCGTATTCACATATAATGTCTTCCTGCGCGATACTGCATGCATAGAACATACTGGCATGTCGTTGTCCTACGTACTTTTCAAAAAAACGGCTGTTATATCTCTTTAAAGCCATCGTAAGGAAATGTGTTACACAACTGAACTATCGACCTACAGTAATTATTAAAGTGTTATATAAGCTGGTTTTTACATAAATAAATAAATACCTGTCACGAAATATGCGCTCGGCTTCGTGTAGTAAAGTGAGCACGACTTTATCATGTTCGGACTAAAAGAAGATTTTTTTTAGTATTAATAATTATGATAAAATACACATAAAAAAAGATAATTTATTGGTAAGATCTGAATGCAGTAATGAAATGAATATGGCATGTTCCACTCAGTGCCGTAACGTAAAAGCACAGAAAGCACATAATTTGCATCCAAAGAGTGGAAATGCAGTTGCTCAACATAAGTTTCTAAACCACGCGTCACATATCTTTAACATTAATGGAAAAAAATTGTCAAACCTCTTTGACATCATATCTGAGTAGACCAAGAGTTAACCGGGTGAGATCTCTTGCGGTGAAAACGTAATGAGGATACTCTGATGCGCTGAAGGCTTTTCGAACCTGGAAGTTATGGTAAATCGTCATATGCATAGCGCTGCGTCAATCTTCGCGCGCTATGCTATTGCGCGGGAAGTCAACGTGCGTGCGGACTGCATGGCGGCAAAATATGCGCGTCTGGCTATTGTCGAAAAAAAATTGTGTGCAAGTATCGCGGCGTTGAATGCGAGAAAGGGTTTCGGTAACGCCGCCGTGCCAAACTTATGATCAAAATGTAAAACTTTTTGAGTTTTCGCATTCGTAAAACATTACCGTCTCTGGTAATATGCTGGTCACCTAGTGCATAGCTGCGTAGATAATCCTCGACTTACCTCGGCGAATATCTGCACCATCATATGGGCAAGGCTTTCTACCCTTGCGGCAGACTGGAGGATTGGTTCCAAAATTGGTGTAAGATAGACCGAATAAATGGTACGCAGGTCGGCCTCCTCTGGGTATGAGAGGCTACCAATTCGGAAGAGCGACAAAAGACGTGAAGGGAGACGGTGTCGTCCACCACCCACGGCAGAACTCATCGAAGCGACAAACTGCAAAATAGTATTTGTAACCACAAACTATAAACTACAAAAAGATCTAACTACGAACTGCAGGAAGGTTCGAAGCTGTATTAAAGTCGCTTTCTGAATCTTATGTTGGACAACTGTATTCCCATATGTTGTATGCAATTGAACAAAAGTAGACTTAGAGATGGCGCAAATCGCGCAACTATTTGAACATGGTAATGCAGCGTCCAAAATGCGTTTCAAAAACTGCCTGTTGGACCGCTTTAATGAGTTTTGCAAACATGATAGACAACAACTTTGTCTCTTTATTGTGAAGGCGGTGTGAATGTAAGCACTTGTAGCTATTCATAATTAAACGTTGCGTCAAATAGACGAACAAACCTGTATATTCTCCACGCCAACCCAATCCAAATTATTGTCATAATATCCCTTGTAAGTCAGACACTGATGAATGAAAGCCAATAGTTCCGATGTGCCGTACTGAATAGAGAATTAAGTATAAAAAAGAAAATATAAAATCCTTGACGACTACTTTACAATTCATACTATGCCCGTATTGGTCTGTGCGTACCCTTTATTCTTTTTTTGAACATAGGCATTAACTACGTAGTTCGTGTAATTTGTGTTTTTTTTCTTTATAGTACTACTTTTTTTAAATGAGAATTTTCTGATCTAAAACATTAAAAGAAAGGAGTAAAAACCTTATCTGGTGTTGGCTGATTGATGCCTTTTAGGTAAAGTATCAGATTCGGCTTCTCTTTGGGGCGTAGCGTGCGACCGCGCGCACTCGAAACCTGTACGCAATTCTGTGCGAGACACTGGAGGAGAGCTGATGCGCTGTAAAGGTGTATTCATCCACGTTATTTTTTTTAGATAACTGTACTAAATCAAACTCTAATTTTGAATTCAGATTAAAAATGGCTGTAGCTCTGATCCCTAGAGGCAACTATTTGACATGCCGTAAGCAATAATTTCTGAAATGCATAATTTTAACACTATAATTGTAATTTGATTGTAATTTTCTTATTTTGTAAAAAAAAGTCTATCAGTTTTCTCCGAGCAATCTATATCACTTCTTTGAACGATATAACTCTTGGGCCGACGAATGCTGTATTTATATAAACACTGAATTCCTCACCCAGTCTGCGCGCTGCAGTGCAGCACGGCGACTTGACTCTGAACATCTAAATTGAAGCAGTGCTTCAATAGTTCTCCCTTTCCGCATCCGTCAGGGCCGACTAGAATGAAAGGCTGACGATTTGAGTCCTTCAGCCAGGAGGAGACCTTAATTATTCATATAAAGATTTGCCCATGCCGAAGCAAGTAACCTTATATTTTACATATCACCGAGGAAACATGACCGGTGCACGGTGCACACTTGCCCGTTTCCATTGCTTTATCAATTGGTGTCATTTTTATTAGTAAATAACAAGAATATTAGTAAATAACACGAATACAAAAATAGTTTCAGCATATTAGTTTTCCCGTGATGTGACCCTGTAATGTGTATAGGCCACTTAGGTAAAGAAGCTACTACACCTACTGTATCAATAGCTGCTTGCGTCGCTGCCGTGAGTACGATACTTCGGTTGTCGGACATCATATCTGATGCCTTCATTCCGAAACCGACGTCGTCCGTGTAGACCATAAGGGAATCGGCTCGCTCATCATAATATATGCAATCAATATTCTGCACGTCGGGTACGGTAACGCCTAAAAGCAGGAATAGTCTGAATGCGGTGTATAGTTGATGTGTGCGTTCTTTGCTCATATAATAATAAGCAGCATTTCCATTTTTGTCATTTAAGTTGGGTTTTATTTTATTGAGCTGAACTTACTATTTTTTATATCGAGCGAAGTACTTCAAATTATCTTGATTAACCAGTTAGATAATTGATTTATTAAATAATTACCTTTAAATACAATAGATAGAAGTTCCTTCTTCAAAGTTTCTCCCACAACACCAGCGAATCCTTTGAACAACAGTAAGAGAAACTGAAGTTTCGTCTTAGCCGCGCTAGAATAAATTATACGTTTACGACCGCTTAGTAGCTGATAATAAGAACAATAACTAAAGGAAATATCAAAAAAAAGTGCAAAAAAATGAAGGAATAAACCATATATATGCCTTTCAAAAGTCAATTTAAGTGATGTCTTAGTTTGTACGCAATGTTATTATGTGCTGGTAATTCCTGCGAAAACTACCGTTATTTTGAACTAGGGTAAATGTTATGTTAATTACCGCTAATTAATTACCCAAGTTTGAGGTTGCACCTTGATAATGGCTTTGCCGAAACGTTGGTGATTTGAACAAAGATAATAATTGTGAGTTGTCTTGCATTCTAAAACCTCGGGAGTCCAAAGTCTCGGCAAGTGCCTACTGTACTTTAATTACCTTAAATGTGATAATCCATTATGAACAATTGCAGACTGAGTGAGAGAAATCTCAGCGTGTAATGGTGTCTTGGTCAGGATCCATTGTAGCGTTCTGTAATTATAAATTAGAAAGTTGGCGCGCATGCGGCGTTAGATCGGCGAACATAGTTGCGTCTTATTTCAGGCGCAATTCGCATTCCACTTGGCTTCGATTTTTGTTTCACATTCCTACTTTGAGAAATAGTTATGTGAGACAAGCGACGCATTTGGCATTAGTTATTTCGCCAGCTTACTATATTTCTATGTGATGCAAAATTCTTACAAATTGAACAAAATCAAAAACATAGCACTGGATGCTACGTTAAGCCTAAACCTAAGCCTAAGCCTACTCCAACCGCCAAAGTTGAGTTCTAAATCTCACATACCGCACAAAGTGTTCCTCTATCCATGAGGGCATATCCGGGTGCATATCCTCCTGTCGTTTGGTAATCCATTGGGAAATTATCTCGGCAGCCGAGAGGTCTTCTTTGCTAAAGAAATTGATCTAGGTTTCTCGGTTTCGGGTTTCGTGTTTCGGGTTTCGGGTTTCGGGTTTCGGGTTTCGGGTTTCGGGTTTCGGGTTTCGGGTTTCGTTTTCAATTTCGGTTTCTGTTTCTTTGCAAAATTTGTCTTAGGATCCATTAAATTCGTTCGATATCAGGTTCGTGTTTAATTTTATCCTTCATTTTACTGTTTTTACCAAAAAATGATCCCTTTTTGTTAGCGTTACAGGTCCCCGCTCGTTTAGCTACTCCTGCGCATAAGCCATAGTTTGCCAACTACGAAATTTCAACACGAAAACCCACCTAATATAGATCATTCCCATTCTTGAGATAGTAGCCGGTGAAGCAAATGACAAATCGTCAGTTTCGAATATAAAATTAACATTGGAACCGAATTGAATTCGCTCTCCGGACGGCATTGTTAGCTGCAAATGAGTGATGTAAGATAAATACAAGCCCAAAAACTGAGCTCAACCATCTAGCGCATCCATTAGCCTGATAGGTAGTAAGTCTCCCTCAGTTTACGGTCGCGTCGATTGACTTGGAACTTGAAACAAAATAAAGGTAGTCATTAAGAGGTGAGCTACAAATCTTTAGAAACGCCTGGGTGTAGATAAAATACTCACATACAAAACAATCAATAACTTACCAATCTGTTATCATCCAGAACAGAATTGAGAGCTTCGATCCATTCGGGATCAATATCTCCGTCACAGATAATCCACCAGTGAACGGAGGTATCTTTGATAACCTAAAATGATGAGTATAAATATAAAGCGGTATGGCACGTGGTTTTTAAAATCATGCCGGAAAACTGCGTCGCCGTCACAGATAATCCACCAATGAATAGAGGTGTTTGATTGATGGATATTGATTTAAAGTGATATTATACTTGGTTTTTTAAGTGTATGTTAAGTGGTTCTTACCTTGTGGGCACACTTGCCCGAAAGCCAGACATTGCCTCATTTAATTTTAATAAACAATTAACCAAATGTTTCAGTGTGCCTATATTACAACCGTGCTTAGAACAATTCAATCTATAGTCTATTATGTTGACTAATAAATAATAACCAGTTTCGTGTGTTTCAGTAGTGATGCATTTTTTTTAAACACACGGTACAAGCGCCGCTGTCAAACTTGTGCTCGATTAAACTGATGCAGGATTTTCCGTCGGCATTGAATGCGCCAAAAACTTTTTTTCAATTTATTTGCGAACGTTATTTAATTTAGTACCAAGGGAATGACGATCTGTTTGTGAGCCACGAGCGCGCCACATGAGCGCGAATAAAATCTATTGTTTTTCGGGTTGCAAACTCTCCTGGTAAACCGCGAGCCTGCTATGCTGGGCGGCGCAAACTGGACTTTGGACTTGGACTAGCCGGGCGGCCATTCATAAGCGCACATATTCTTATCTGTTGCATAGAATGCTGGTCTACTCGACGTGTTCCAAAAAATGGCCGGTCGTTCGCTTTAACTAAATGTTACAGTATATTATGTATACGTATACCTGTCTGGAAGCCGTAGTCAGCACACCGTCAGACCATTCCCGCGTGTCCATGTCCATGTGACCGAGCAGCTGAAGTTCTTAGTTTTTGGATTCTTATATAATTGAAAACTTGGCTGTGCGGGAATCGTACTCCCGTCCGGTTCAAGAAAACTTTGTTTGTGAGCCCGATCCTTTAAAGGGAGAGGCCCACGAGAAAAAAGTTGTCGTTAATTCACTTACACAGGATGTCCGGAATTTTTAGAAATACTTCTGTGAAAACCGCGTTTCTTTACACCTAGAACTCGCAAAGTTATTCTCCGGCAAACTGTTCAGCCTGCTACCGTAGTCAGAATCAGTTTTTGCACTTTTGGGCATTACAGTATTGGAAAAGGGGGGGGGGGCGTGGTCAAGTGGCAAGGCCCTTGCTCACCACGCCACCGGTCACTGGTTCGATCCCGGGCCGGAACCCCTTCACCCCACCAAAGGTGTAAAAGTTGGTAGCTGGGTAAAACCAGCGGAGATAAATCGACTTCCCGAGCAGATTGGCCACCGGGAAGTTTAAATGGCCAGTATGTACAGCCTCTGAGCTGGACCCCGGTGCACCGTTTCCGCGGATTCGGTTGATATAACCCGGTTCACTTTATCACTTTATCTTTAGTATTGGAAACGCCCTGTTAATATCATAGGAATGATTTTCATTCGTTTTAACATTACTCTGAAGAGATCGGATGAAAATGAACGGATATAAACCGTAAAAACGTTCTGACTACGGTACCTGGCCGAACAGTTTGCCGGGGAATAACTCTCTGAGTTCTAGATGTAAATAAATGCTGTTTTCCCGGAAAATCCCGGACATCCTGTGTAAGTAAATTAAGGACAACTTTTTTCTCTTGGGCCTCTCCCTTTAAAATATACTTTGCAAAAACGCCAAATGTTCAGCGTCTGTACTATATTACAGCGCATATAGCAAATTTCGGTAAGTGGTGTTTCTCCGCAATTGCACGTAAACCGTTGTCATTCTATACTCCCTAGTCGAGGAATTCCAAGCGCGATAATTTCCTCTATTTTAGAGCGAAATGCTAGCCTCTTTGGAAAATTTGCATATGATAAGCAAATCTTATGTATCCCATGATAATTTTGTACGATTGCCGTGGACGATCGTACAAAATTAGCATAGGATACATTGGATTTGCTTATCATATGCAAATTTTCCAAAGGGGCTAGAATTTCGCTTTAAATTATGGTCATCCTCACAAAAAGGTCTCTAGACTCTCGCTTTGGTTTTGACGTTTCATGCGCTAAGCTTTTTTGCGTGTATTCGCATAACGCTCTAGCACCACATCCTGTGTTTCAGCATATTGCTTGCTTCATAACCTGATCCTTTAAAGCGGTATACACATCCGATTTTTTGAATCGTATGCTCGATTTTGTAATCCCACATACTGTATGCAAATGCTTACGGTATAATGTTGCGATTTTTAATCTAATTACGTGCATTTGTATATGACAAAATGCAGTTGTCCGATATACGTTTTAAAAACCGGCTGTTATAGCTGTTAAGAGCTTATACGGTAGCTCACCCTTGTTCTATTTATGGCCTTTGGATTCAACGTGATCACGTTTATGTGCTCTTTTTGAAGTTCCAGCGCACGACGTAGAAGTTTCCAGAGAGTTGATTTACCACTGCCTGCAACCAAAAACTAAATATTTGTTAGATTGTTAAACGTGAAGAGCTACGCTACCGTTCCTACACTATTTTTTTATATTCCCATGCGTTATATACTGATTTAACATTATTGAACATGAACTATGGCTCAGAGCTACGCTAACAAGCGTTAATTTTTGCTCTACACAGAAACGCGTCTTATGCAAAGATATGGCTATTGCGCAGCGAACGAATGGCTCCCGGATTTGCACCCAAAAAAAAAAGAAACGGAATGAAACAAATCATAAATAAAACTTGCTCACCAGAAGGTCCAACAACCACCACTCCCATTCGCTGCCTGAGTTGTTCGTGAAATTGGTAGATCTTTTGGAGCTGTAAGTATGAAACTCATAAACCGTGATTCTTGTAAAAAAAACTTTCTGAACTTCTTCTGACGTTCTCTTACCTCTCTGTATATTCTCGTATTCTCTCCATCTCTCATTTTCTATCTCTCCCTCAATTCCCACTGTATCTCTACAGTTCTCTCTTACAATTACCCTATGAAGTATTGTTGATAAATACCTGTTTATCCGTAATTTTCACATCAATCTCTTTAGCGGCTTGTTGAAGTGGTTCCACCAATTCCTCGAGCTAGAATTTTTTGTTTTTAATATTTTATTGATTTCCAGAAAGCATATATGTTTTTCAGAGTATGCTAATGCTCTGTTGCCGTTATCTGTGCTTGTAGCGTAACTACAGTATTTGTACTGTAATTGTGCAATTAGTACCATTCCAGAGATTCTCTCACCTGTGTTAAGCCATGAGAGACATTAGAGAAAATGTCGCCGAGAAGTACAGTGAAACGGCGAGAATCAGAGAAAGTGAGCTTGGAGAGAGTGTTGAGCAGGAGAGCCTTAGAGAAAAAAAAAAGAAATCGTATAAAAATTAGTGATTTAATTTAAAGTATGTTTTAAAGGGATGAGTTCACTACAAAAATCACCTTGTTTTTATGCTT
The DNA here is from genome assembly GCA_036852015.1 of Pelodera strongyloides. Lineage (NCBI taxonomy): Eukaryota > Metazoa > Nematoda > Chromadorea > Rhabditida > Rhabditidae > Pelodera > Pelodera strongyloides. The sequence continues at coordinate 66,021 of JAANDG010000597.1, read as the reverse complement.
TACTTTGATTGTACAAAGGAAAACTTAAACAAAGAGCATAAAAAATATTCCTTGAATTATTCCCTAGGGAAAATATTAGGTAAAAAAAGGTGAGTATTGATCTTTTTCCGATAAAGTTGTACTGCAAGATAAACTAAGGAAGCTAAGAGATATGGCTGAAACACACTGTTTTGTGCAAAATAAACTGTAGTCTTCATCGTTTATTTCACGTAAAACAATGAAAAAACAGTGTGTTTCAGCCATATATCTTAGCTTCCTTAATTTATCTTGCAGTACAACTTTAGCGGAAAAAGATCAATACTCACCTTTTTTACCTTATATCTGCCCTAGGGAATAATTCAAGGGATATTTTTTATGCTCTTTGTTTAAGTTTTCCTTTGTACAATCAAAGTAAAGCATAAAAACAAGGTGATTTTGTAGTGAACCCATCCCTTTAACTCGACTCTCTCTCTCTCTTCCTTCGATGAGTTACAGTAGTAACGAACCCAATTTAGCTACCCTATGAAATCCTCGTTATTATCCATCAGCGTAGCCTTTTCTATCTAGTAGAATTTTGTAAGAACTTGTATACTTTAACCGATTATGCTAATGTGACTATGCGAATAAGCATATAGTTCTTTGACAAACCTGAACCACAAGTTCATTTTCATCCGCATCTTTATTGTTGGAAAGCAGGCCTCCACATCCCTTCAGTACTACTTTCAACGCCCGCAGACCCCAGTCGTAGTGCTGTTGTGGGGAGAGCATTTCCCTGAAAATATACACAACCATTAAGCGAAATAACACGTGGTTTATATAGTCTGTACTGTATTTTCTATGTGATGACACATAGAGCACAAAACGGAACACAATTTGAATAAAATAATTTTTTTTCGAATTATTTTTCACAATTTACATGTTACGGCTTAGAAGGAACCTCGATCAATCAAATGAGTTCGCACATATCGTACTAGGTAAATACAGCTATATTCTGTGACAAAATAAAAAGGTGACCTGCTCAGTCTAAACACTGCGACAATTTTCCGTGCAAGGACTTTCGCGTCCTTGTAGCCTTCGGAATACAATAGGGTTTCGGCAATAGTCTCGTTGTCGGGCACCGACCTGGAAAGTAGCCATTTTAAATTAAATGAGGAAACTTTTCCTATAATTAACCAGATTGTTATTTGGGGTAAGAGAGGAGCGAGAGGGGGGGGGGGGCAAATTTACCACCAGAGGCCGTATTCACCACTCGAGGGTAAAATTTCTCTAGAGACAACTTGTCTCTAGAGAGGATTTACCCCTCTCTTTGGGGAAAATTTACCTATGTCCGAACTGCAAACGTATTCACGTATTCTAGGTAAATTTTCTCCGAGAGACAGTTTTCTCCAGGGGTAAACGGAGTGGTGAATACGGCCTCTGGAACTCGTCGCGTACTGTTCAGGTTCAGGACCTGTGCATAGCAAGTCATAGACGTCGAAGCTTGTACTGCACCATCCTTGAATAAAGGTGCAGGATCTTGAACAGTAAAAATACTTGAATAATTTAAACTCACATCACAACCGGGCGGAATAGTTGCTTTAGGTTGTCCGGAAGCTTCTGCCTGCCACCGTATCCTTTCCCAGCAGGGTTCAATGTGATGAAAATTGCCGAGTTGTGATTGATCGATACCTCAATTGGATAATTAAAAGGATAACCAGCAATTGTAATTCCGAAAAAAAATTGGAATTGGAATAAATCTAATGTAAAGAAACATATATATCACGCAACTTCGGTAGAATATACAAGGAAACTCCCTACATAAATTGGTGCTTTCCATTAATTGTACCAACTATCTCTCAGATAACGTGACCCAATTATAAACTAGTACATTCCCTTTAAACTTAAACTATGATTATACCGTGTTTGCTCCAAGTGTTAGCGTAGCACTTCTATTCTTGATAGCGTCCTGGATGGCTTGAATTTGCATCGAAACAGCTGATAACACTGTCTGAAATTTGTAATTATATAATATTATGAAACTTGAAATTGAACTTTTCAACGCGTATATGAACGTTCGTCACAAAATATTAACCAATAAATACAACTAACTAGCCATAAAAACACAAGTCTAAAATTGTTCTAAACCGAGGTTTATCTAATTGCTTGTGTGCGTAATTACGAGCAAGAATAGTTAGCGTATTATCGATTACCTAATTAGCATTGACGAAGAGCACTCCCTAATTTGCATATTATTGATTAGATCATCTTTAATTATCCTAATTACCCACCTGCTCCAACCGATTGAACTCGTCAAAACATCCCCAAGCCCCGCACTGAACAATTCCGACAAATATCCGCCACATCGACTGAACGTCAATGCCTTCGTCGCAATTGAACACAAGAACCTGAATATTTAGTTTAAAGCGGTATGACAGGTGGTTTTCCAGGCGTAAACGGCGCAATTGCATTCTCATATGTTGTATTCAAATAAATATAATAAAATAAACATTGCGCATCATTTATTTGAGTTACAGGAGAAACGCGCGCAACATACGCTTCAAAAAACAGGGCGTTCTGCTGTTTTGAAGATCATTGGAATCTAGCTAGTTCAAGACGTACGACACGTGGTTCGTAAACTGGGAAACTGCACCTATGCAGCATATTGAAATTGTGTGATATGCTAAAAGAACACTGAACTTAGATACGTGCCCCACCACTTCAGGCTTCAGGCAGTTGTAAAAATTAACATTCTAGACCAATAATAAACTTCCTAGGAATATGGGCGCGAAGCAATACCTACTGAACAGCGTTGGCGATAGGGGGAAAATTAACGCCTGTGCTGAAACACCTTGTTTGGTTACCTTGAACATCACGATAATTTTTTTTGTCATATATTTTGTGTCTTCGTTTTTACCATTTATGCGGTGTAATTCACAATTTTCGAGAAAAAATTGGCAAAATACCGTATTAGCTTTTAAATATCCTACACACTGAACTTTTTTTTAGACTTTGCCAGCCGATTTAAAGGTTCACTGAGAATATGCAATTAACACATCTCAAAAGGTGACCCTAAGATACCATGCTTCACAACGCAGTATACTCACAAGGGACCAAACTACAAAGAACAAAAACCCACGAACACGAAACATAATCAAAAAGAGCACTAAACGTAATTTAAATTAAATTAAAACTTTACACGGCATTTTGCTTTTGCAAATGACCTGCAGGACCAACGGCCCCGGTAAAAAATGTTCATAGTATGCAGCATGCATATTACGCGTCAACATATAGAATACTTACCTGTCGTCCCAGTAATGATGCCAGTGCCTTTACGGACTCTGTTTTTCCGGTACCGGCCGGTCCATATGGGTTACCGCCGAGGCCCATGGATAACGCTAAAAGAGTGGCTTATCTTGCCGCTTGGTAAAGTTGATTCTTTCGGGCACCTTTTCAGATATAGTCATGCTGGTATGCGATGCAACGTTTTCGTGTAAGTGATACGTTTCAGAGAGCGCATATTTTCACAAATGAACAAGTCGTACGCTTTTCTGTGTCCCTTTTGATTTTTCCTATTAAATTACAACAATAATAAATAGGTCAAAGCGAAATGCTAGCCCCTTTGGAAAATTTGCATATGATAAGCAAATCTTATGTATCCTATGGTAATTTTGTACGATCGTCCACGGCAATCGTACAAAATTAGCATAGGATACACATGATTTGCTTATCATATGCAAATTTTCCAAAGAGGCTGGCATGTCGCTTTAAATAAGAGTGAGCAAGGAGCTGGGCTACCCATATGACACTTACACTTTTTCACTTTTTCTTTATCCGCATTATCGTCCTCAGTCATTCACTTAGAATTTAATTCTTGTCAGTAGTTAATACTATAGTACAAACCACCGGGGCATCATACTGACGATGAGCCCTCCCAGGTGGCTAAATCCGAATTCGGTTGTCCACGATGTGTATCAAATAACGGCCGGTATTTCGCTTTAATGCTGCGCGTTTAAAATCAAGGTGTGGTGGTAAACTTTAAAGGGATAGGTAACTCGCCTTGCGTCAGCGTTAGGTAGCACTTGTCGGTAAGCGGGGTGTGGACCAGTTTTGGTGCGTTACCCTGAAACAAATTTGATTTTATAAGCGCAAAGCGCATGTATCTATAATGTTCCTATGGTTTCTTGAAGCTAGGGGACTACGGTACATATCTACAGTGCATTTTTTATTAGGTAGGAGAAACCCCAACGAGGGAGAAACTTCCCCGCCAATTGTAATTGCTCAAAGATAATTGTTACCTGATACTCATAAGTGTACTCGAATTGCGTGTTCACTTGTCGCACGACGACTGTGTCACCACTAGCGTAAAATCGAAGTTGTTTTTGCCAAGTCCAGCAAGTGGTCGATCTGTATATGGCTTGTGTCATTACATTGTGAAATTGCAATGATGAATAAAAAGTACCTGGCACAATTATAATTATAAGTAGAAATTTTACACAATTCATTGCAAATTGTTCTTAAAAACAACCCGGTTAACTAACAGGAGGATTGTGGAACAGCCTTTAACTAAACATGACTGTTACTCTTAGCTGGCTTTATTTAAGTGGCCTTTTACTGGGCATCTAGTCTGGCACAAATTTGACAAACTTTAGAACTTACTTTGCTCCCGCAGTCATGAGCTGCGCGACGACGTCAATGTGGTGGATTAGGTCGAGGATCAGAGCTTTCAACTTCAAGTCCAGAACCTTGTCTTCGGCCTATAAAGTCGGTATGTAAAGCACAAGATGTGACCGACTATTATTATTCATGAACATTTTGTTGTTAATGTTGCATTTCCAGGGACAACTCCAAAAGCGTCACATGCGTTTTTGAAAGCGTTTTTGAGCGTATATATAATCTAATATGAACTTTCTTGTTCCATGTTTATCGCACTTTTCTTTCTTTGTAACGAGAGGAGTTCCGCATTTTTAATAAAGGAGGTCATTGGATGTTATCTGTCTTTATACATATTTTTTCCTGACCTTCGCCGTGGTTAACTGCTGCAACTGATTTTCGAGATCGTTTTTGAAGCGAGGCAGATCATGAGTCGCATCGAGTGCCTACAATAAATATTTTTTTAATTAATGATCTAATAATGATGATAATTAAAATTGTTAATCGATTGTTAATTGCCGGATATACAATATAAAGAAATTCAGTAACTTTATTACTATTTATTGATGACCATGGAAAATCTGCACACACCTGATAAAGAACCAAAAAGGCCTATGCGCGCTACCGCCTAGCCCCAAAAAAGTTAAAGCAGTATAACATCCGGTTTTTGGCACTTTTATACTATGCGATGTATTCCCATATGTCGTAAGCAACTGCACCATACTGAGTGACTTTTAATCTAGAGATATTCATTTGCATGCAACATATGGTAATGTCGGTGTCCAAGATACGCTTCAAAGACCGGCAGTTGTTTCGCTTTAGCACAAAAACAAGCACCGCACCTGTTCACAATCTCTGCAGAAGCGTACCTCTTCCGATAGGCAGAGAACCTAAAAGAAGTTTGAAGTCTCACAGGAAAACGAAATAATTGCCGAAACCACGTCGTTGGCCCAATGACGGATTTCGATAAAACTTGGTCACGAGTTGGTCACCAAATGGTCACCAAATGGATATGCCAAGAAAAATACCAGTGAACCGTCACCAAATGGGTTCACCCATTTCCTATGCTTTCAGAATAAAATACACCAATGCACATATGAAAGAACCTGTGCAGTGAGAAAAAATTTTAGACAAGCAAAACAATAAGCAATAATGGTCTGAAAGCTCCTAGAATCGTGGCAAGCGCGTACCATAAAGCTAATAATATGAGAATAATACTTCCCAAACGGAGGAGCCCATTTGGTGACGGTCCCCGGTTTTTTCTCTCTCGAAAACCGTCGTCAACTGGGCACCAAATGGGCACCAAATTGTTTTATGCTACTTCCGGTTTTCCTGTGGTAGGGACAGTTACTTAGTTTTCATGTTAGGCATAATAGAAACGCGAAGGCGGAGATAATTAAAAGTGATAATTAGATAATTACAATGGATAATTATCAGTAATTGTCACCTGTGCAGGATATTTGGCCGCATTTAAGTGCTCCTCGTTCAGCGCTTGCATTGTCAGCTTACGAAGTGTGTTGCGCATTTCGTCCGAAAGTTGTTGAAGCCAGTCCTTAGTTTTGTTTATTTCGTTTATTTATCTTGTTTAAGTTTTATCCCTTTCTGAGTCTCTCTAGCACACACGCATACACACACTCTTCTCTCTTCTCATCTTTATTATTTGACACCCTCTTTGACACGCTCTTTGACGTACTCGTTGACACACTCTTTGACAACCTCGACACTTGATGACACTGACATGCATATCGCTTACCTCAACTTGTGAAACTATCGTAACAGGCCGACTAAGCGGAACGTGTTCTCCCTCTGCGGAAACCATAGCGGTGACAGTGTGATTGCCGTCACCAAAGACGACCTTGTCAATACCCTGAATTACAATGGTACTGATATGCGTACCAATGACAAGCCACTTCAACTTTTAGTGTGCGAGTCGAAATAAAACAGAAATAACCGCTAATTGTAAGCGGCAGATTACCACTTTAGAAGCTCCGAGGAAAGCTTCACGATGTTAGTAATAGGTACATCTTTTTCGTAGGCGTTTGGGTAGCGCGCCAATAACGCAAGTGGATTCAGGCAGTGAACAAACACCGTGAATCGAACTTTGGCCTCTGGTTTGAGAGGCAAACATGCTCATGAAAAGTCTCCTGGATCAGTAGAATGTACCTGAAAGAGCTTCTTCAAATGTGACTGAATAACGGTCGGATTCGTGCTTTGCCCCAAAATCTCCAGCAAATCATCGTCACCGATAAAGTAGAACCGTGGAAAGGCTGAGCGCTTCTCCTAGAAAAGGCGTGTATGTTCTAATTGTAATAATAATAATATAAGAGTAAATAATGTGAATGTGAGGTGTAGAAAATTTAAACGAGTGTAAGTATAATTTTCCAACATAATAACCACGTTTTTCGAGAGGAAGCAAAAAAATGCGCTTTTGACAAACCAATGAATTCATAAAGAATATCAACTACAAAAAAAATATTGCTGTGTTTCAGCTCCCAGCAGTGCCTAAATTATTTTGAATAACAAAAATATTATCTGACTCTCTGAAATTTTTCCAGCCCCTGAAGGCAGTAATTCTTAGTTTTAATCCTTTAATGTTTTAATATTTAACCATTCAGCTACCCTTACCTGTAAGAAATTATTGAGCGCTCTTTGACAGCGATTTAATTGATCGACAATTTGCTCTAATGATCTTGCGAGCGACTGTCTTGAGCATAGAGAGACTACACGGGCATCGCGAGCGACATCTGCAAAACAGTTGATCACGGCGGGATTTGAACTCACCAATAATTAGGTAGGAGTGTCATTAGCCCAACACCTTTGAGCTATGGCTTGTCCAAATGTGTATTCGCTTTATTAGTGAGTTCTGGTTGCTATTCCGCAGACAACTCGCATGGTGTAGCAGATCCAACTACAAGGAGATGTTAGTTCAATGTTATCCAAGGCACTGGCCCTTCAAAGCAAAATACCGAGCGGTTTTTGGAAACACATACAGTACACCAGCATTCTTACGCAGCTTTTGAAATGACCATAAATTAGAATAAAAAATCGAGCTAAATTCGAGCAAATTAGCATAAATTCCTAAGAATTCAGCTATCCACGATGCGTTTCAAAACACGGCCGGTATTTCGCTCTAAGAAGCCCTACCAGCCATGATTCCCTTAAATTCGCTGTCGACGCGCGCAAATCTGCTCGCTTCGGCCGGCAGAGCTCCTCGACCGAAGATTGGCTCCAGATATACCCACTTCCTTTGTATATCGTTCATGTCGGATAGGTAGCTCTCCAGGGCGCCGAGTCTAAAAGTAGATAGGTTATATCCTCTCTCTCTCTCTCTCTCTCTCTCTCTCTCTCTCTCTGTCTCTGTCTCCCCTCTCTCTCTCCCTCTCGTGGATAAGAAAAGTGCCTGGTTTTGTTCTACTAAAAAATAAGATTTTTCGGAATGTGTGTCCTATTAAAACATATATACCTAGTTTCCCACACCGCAGTCTTATCAGTGAACTGCGCGTAGAATGGTGAGCTCTTCAAGGAGAGGAGAAGTGCCTGACTGTCGCGCAACTAAATGAAATCATAGATGGAACGACTAAATGAAACAATAGGGGCCTAGTGGTCCAGAGGCAGCGCGTTCGACTCTGACACAATCGACCTGAGTTCGATTCCGGCCAGTGACACCTTTGAAACCACCACCAGGCGAGGGAATCATGGGCGATCCCTCCTGGCCCTAGCCCGAAGACGTCAAGCAATTTGTCATCTGGAATTCGTCGCCTACTGCTCAGTACCTGTGCGGAACATGTCATAAGCACACTTTGAAATTGAAGTTTGAACTCCCTTGAATAAAGGTGCACGCACTTGTTGCGTAAAAGATTTATTTATTTAATAGACTACAGGACTGACAATAATGTTTAATATTCTGACGTTGCGCGGCGAAAAGAACTCAGCGGCGTCGTCAGTGAAACTGAAACACTCTGAGCACCGCTTTGCAAAACTTTGCGAAGATAGCCAAAGTTTCGCCGCGTAACACCAGCCTTGCATAGTCGTAGTGGTGTAGCCTTAGAGTCCACGAGCCCATTCCAGACAAATAAAGAAAAGCTGGCTTGGCTTGCGAAGAGTGTTTCAGTGTGTTTTCAGCAATTCAGAAAATATACTGGGCATTTATTTATCTACAATATGATTACCGAATTCAACGTCTCCTTCCACTCCTTAATTATCTTCATCTGATGGCCATTCGAATGTGTATAGTCGGTTAAAGAGAACTCGGTCTGCAATAATTAGATGCCTTAAAGCGAAATACCGGTCGGTTTTTGAAACACATAGAGAAGATCAGCATTCTTGGGCAGCCTATGCAAATGACAATCAATTAGAATAAAAAACCGAGCTAAATTCGAGCAAATAAGCATACATACGTAAGAATTCAGTTGTCCACGATGCGTTTCTAAAACTGGCTGGTAATTTTCAGTTTCTTCTCTAAACTATCCTATAAAGGGTCACTTCTCTTCGTGAAGCTATGAAACTACTGTATGTAAGTACGTTTGTTTTAACTAACTCAATGTAATTTTTCTATTTTCTACGGTATACATGTACAGTATGTGGGGGGTAAAAGGCCTCCGGAGGGTATTGAAAAGTTAAAACGTTTCCGGAGGCATCAACAATTCAAAACGGCTCCGGAGGCTATTGTAAAGTTAAAACGTCTCCGGAGGCATCAACAATTCAAAACGTCTCCGGAGGCTATTGTAAAGTTAAAACGTCTCCGGAAGCATTAAAGGGATCGGCTCCCCTCAAATCGTGTCTGTTTTTTTTGTTTCTTTATTTTCTATAAGGGATAATAAAAATTTGGAACACAAAAAGTAGTGTTATATTTCAATACTCACGAAGATATTAGGTGATAAAGTGGTGTATCGATCGGCCCGAAATGAAAAAGTGTTAATTGTCCCATACAAACAAGGCAGGACAATTACACTTTTTCATTTCGGGCCGATCGATCCACCACTTTATCACCTAATATCTTCGTGAGTATTGAAATATAACACTACTTTTTGTATTCCAAATTTTTATTATCCCTTATAGAAAATAAAGAAACAAAAAAAACAGACACGATTTGAGGTGAGCCGATCCCTTTAACAATTCAAAACGGCTCCGGAGGCTATTGTAAAGTTAAAACGTCTCCGGAGGCATCAACAATTCAAAACGTCTCCGGAGGCTATTGTAAAGTTAAAACGTCTCCGGAGGCATCAACAATTCAAAACGTCTCCGGAGGCTATTGTAAAGTTAAAACGTCTCCGGAGGCATCAATAATTCAAAACGTCTCCGGAAGCATCAACAATTCAAAACGGCTCCGGAGGCTATTGTAAAGTTAAAACGTCTCCGGAGGCATCAACAATTCAAAACGTCTCCGGAAGCATCAACAATTCAAAACGGCTCCGGAGGCTATTGCAAAGTTAAAACGTCTCCGGAGGCATCAACAATTCAAAACGTCTCCGGAAGCATCAACAATTCAAAACGGCTCCGGAGGCTATTGTAAAGTTAAAACGTCTCCGGAGGCATCAACAATTCAAAACGTCTCCGGAGTCATCAACAATTCAAAACGTCTCCGGAAGCATCAACAATTCAAAACGGCTCCGGAGGCTATTGTAAAGTGTCACGGGCTCTCTCTATATATCAAACGCACGCTTGAACTAGGGGGCGGGTCCTCGACCCGCCAGCTAGTTGGCAGTGCGGGCTCAACCCCAACAGAGCCAGGTCGTGCTTTGGCACGTTATATCATCCCTTCCTTGTAAGCTCCCAAGTTCGTATATTGTGTTCTATTTCACATTGCTACACCACGGCTGTCTTGCCTATAATAATATCTAGACTATTAATACACTTGTTACGGTAGCTAGCATTATATTATTACGACCGCTCATTTGGAACTCGCAAGCATGTCGTATCGAAGCAGGACAGTGCAAGGATGCCAACACAACCGTGATATGGACACCCATCAAGCCCGCAAGAGACTGCGACTTCGTGAAGCTCGGAACCTTCAGTGCTACAGTTGGAGCAAACTCACTGGTCATCGAACAGACTCAGTCAGTTTTTACGCTGTCAGACGAGACAGTACCTGCGAAAACGCAAGCATGCTTCAACGAAGGAGTCCATTCCACCACTACAGGCGTACTAGTCATCTATGGAGATGAAGCTGAAATGAAGGAAACCAGGATGCTGAGAAAACGAGAAATTCGGAAATACAAACTGGAACAGATTCTATCACAATCTACCGACAAATCTCTTGAGACTGCCTATGCTCATTACTTGGAGAATAAGAAGAAAGGTCTAGCATCGTCTCATCTCATCCTTGGAGAACACATCGTACGAGAGAACCTGTCACTCGAGATCGCCGCGATAAGGATACCACACTACAACTACACGGATCCAGTCACCTATCTTTACCAAGCTGCCCGCTTTCGTCAAAGTGTGACTGAGACTATCGACGCCATTGAACGTATCCTGCCGGACGACTTGAAGAAGCTGGTAATCGAGAATGCGAAGCCAGAAGAACTCGACGAGATCTCCAACTACGACAAAGAAGACAATGAGACAAGCAGAAGTCGATATATAAGCAAGGCTATCAAGATAGCGATCAGCTATAGTCCAAAAATTGTCGTGGACCACTTCAACGAAATGCAACGTCTGATGCCTGCAAACCCACCTGTCTACAGGAAGAGGAAGTCACAAGAAGAGACCAAAAGGTTCACAGAAGAAGTTCGACGCGTCTACAACATTGCAGTTGCCGAATATGAAACGGCTCGGAAAGAAAGCGAGACGAAGCTGCTAGCCGTCAGTCTAGGTTTGGAAAAGCACCGTTACGAGATCCCATATCCGAACACCGCCGAAAGCAGAGCCAATGCTGATCTCCTTTACGCGGAATCGGTAGCATACGCACCAGTCGCGATGCCACCCACGACGACGTCCAAACCATCGTCAACGACAGTCAAACCGTCAACGACAACGGTGTCGCCCAAGACGACGCGAACGCCAGCGTCACCAACGAAGTCGACGACCGAGTTGCCACTAACGACAACGACGGCCATGCCGCTGACGACAACGACGACTATGCCGCTGAAGACAACGACGACTATGCCGCTGAAGACAACGACGACCATGCCGCTGACGTCAACAACGACGAGGAAGCCGTCAACGACGACAACGACAAAGCCGTCAACGACGACGACGTCGCCTTCACCGAGACCCACAACCGAGACTACGATGCAGACGTCGACAACGACTTCGAAACCTGCTCAACAGAAGATGCAGCCGACTGATGAGAGACAGTCGCCACCTTCGACGATGACTACGACCACGACAGAAGTGAAGACAACAACGACCAGAGCGTCACCTACGACAACAACGATGGTAGCCACCACCAAATCGACACGACATGTATTACACCCGTCTAAGAACCCCGCGGACGAGGTTACAGTGGAAGTCGAGAAGGTCATCTTGCGACCACCAAGACAATCGACACCTCCCACAGTTGCGGGAGGCACGAATTCAGTTGGAAGCCCAGCCCACATCGAGTTCATGAAGAAAACATATGATCACGAAGAGAATCTTCGACGCAACCTGACGCACGCTGGAGTCAACTCAAAACTCCAATTCGTCACAAAGAAGCTCCAAGATGATATGAGAAGAAACTTCGAGAGGAGCTTCGAAGAAGCGTGCCACATACGGAATCGTCAAGTGCTCATATGGTGGGCAATTCTGCAGATGAACCCGACTATCGGAATCCGAACCGTCCTGAATCGGAACGATATCACCGCTACCTTCGCCGGTCCAGGAGTTGTTGCAGTCACACAATGCCGTGCACTCATCGTTAAGCAAGTCTACCACGATCATAACGTTAATGGAACCTGCTATGCGCACACACCCGTAATAACGGAGCAGAATGAGATCTACTTCATGATATCAGGAACGACAGACCTCATCAGATCCAGTACACAGATCGACTGCGAAAGAGTAATCCCCGCAATTGTCCGTATCAACGACACCTACACATCAGGATCTTCGAAAGCTGATGTCACACAATTGCAAGGCGTTGGACCGATGCTGTCTACCCAACTTCAGAAGATTACGTTCAACAGTACGGATGTCTTCGACACAGCGAAGGGATCATCATTCCCATTGGCACTTGCCATCTCTTATGGAGCCAACTTGGCCGCGCTACAGCAATATCAGAATGACATCATCGAAATCCTCATGGGAAAAGACTTCGCCAAGGAGAAACACTACTTATCTGACAACTCGACAGTCTCAGAATTTTTCGAACAAGCGGTTGACTCAGTTTTCACAAACACCAAGGATTGGATTGTATCGAATCTCCTAGAAATAGGATTGATTCCTGCTCTGATAGGAGTCGCCGTACTTGTCGGAATCGTCGTGTTCAAGCTGTTCTTCTTCAGAAAAGCGTTAGGATTAATCATGCCACAAGCTCTCGCAGTACACAACGTCAATGAAGAACATGTGGAGCTCAGAGAACCTACGGCTCCCGAATTCGAAGAGAACGAATACGTCGCACCCAGAGGACGACAACTACCCTTCTTCACGTTCGTGCCGCTGCTACTGCCTGCTGTTTGTGCCGCAACGACAGAAGACTTCACTGGAACGCTCCCGTTTATCCCAATCAGTTTGGAAGACAGAGGAATCACCGCTCTATGGGATTCAGGAGCATCGATCAGCTACGCCCGCATCTCTTCAATCCGCTATCTGGGAATTTCCGAAATCCAGAAATCCGGAACCAGTGCAACGACAGCTAACGGAACCAAGATTAAATTCCTTGGACGCGTGAACCTTGGAGTTAGAATCGGAAACATCTACTTGGACCACGAGTTCCTAGTATCCGAGGACAACGCGTGCCCAGCTCCAGTACTCTTGGGAACAGATTTTATGCGAAGACTGGAATCAAGTGGAACACCCGCATCGTTGAACCTGACGAAAGGAACCCTCCAACTGGCGAACATTGAGATCAAGCTATGCCAACCAGGAGAGACAGTGTACAAACAAACGTCAGATGTGAATCAACTGCTATGCTGCGAAACCACCCGTCTGAAGCCAGGAGAGAGCAAGTACGTTACGACAACGCTTCGTGACGAGAACGTGGATCTCAACCGACAGTGGTTGCTACAACCCGATGACCAGAGCCGCTTGACCTTTGGAAAAGTCATTTTTCACCCAGACGTCGGAACAGAGGTAGTTATCCCGATGAGGAATCCGGGAAAAACAGACATATACCTCAACGAAGGAGATACCATCGGTCGTTCACACGCAGTCGCTCCTATCAACAACGTTTCGGAAAATGCACAGCAATATGTTCCCCCGGAAGCCGACTGGGAACAACATCTACCGGAGTTATCGACGACAATCGATTTTCTGGCCGAACTGGACTTGGAAGAATGCAAGCTATCGTCATCAGGAAAGACTAGCTTGAAGACAATGATCCGGAAGAACAATGAATCTTTTTATAATGGAGACGGAAATATAGGTTGTTTCACCGGACCACTTGAACACTCTATCGAGCTGCGTACGGACATGCCTTTCCCAAAGTCACGCACCTATCGCATTCCCCTCGGGAAGCAAGAAGAGGTTGAAAAGCAAGTTAAGGTATTGTTGACGCAAGGAATCATCGAACCGTCGACATCCTTATTCACCAGCCCGATCGTCCTTGTAAAGAAACGAGATGACACATTCCGGTTTACGACTGACTTTCGTCAGCTCAATGCAGTCACAAGGAAACAAACCTACGTTATCCCGCACATCCATGACATTGTCGACCTCGCCTCAGGAGCGCAATTCTTTACCAACTTAGACCTCGTTTCTGGATTCTTCCAGATCCCGCTCCGCGTCACGGATCGACCTCTGACAGCCTTCACGACCACGTCGGGAACGTATCAGTACAAGCGAATGCCAATGGGCCTATGCTCAAGCCCACACACGTTCCAAAGTGCCGTCAGAATACTACAAAGCAAAGTGCAGTGTCGCCTGTACACCTACTTGGATGATCTTTTAATCGTTTCGGAATCTGAAGAAGAGCACCTACAGGACGTAGAGGAAGTTCTACAAGCCATTGGGAAGTTGGGAATGAAGATCCGCTTGAAGAAATGCACCTTCGGAGCTGCAGAAGTAAAATTCTTAGGCCTAATCATTGGACGCAATGGAGTAAAGCCTAACCCGAAGAAGATACAAGCCATAGTGGATTTCCCAGTACCCCAATCTCCAACAGCAGTTCGAAGTTTCATCGGCATGTGCAATTACTTCTGCCGATTCGTCAATAACTTCGCCACAGTCGCTGTTCCACTCTACAATCTGACAACAGAAAGTGCTGAAACTTTCGTTTGGGAAAAACAACATGACGACGCCTTTCAGAAGCTGAAGAAAGCGCTCTGCACAGCGCCAGTGTTGGCTAGTCTGACACCCGGAAGACCGTTCACGATTGAATCGGACGGATCGACGATCGCCATAGGTGCAGTCCTGCTGCAAAGTGCAGCCGACGGAGAACCTATGCACCCCATTGCGTACGCAAGCAGAAAACTCGTCAAAGCAGAACGGAACTACCCCCCAATCGAAATCGAAGCACTGGGTTTGGTATTTGCAGTCACCGAGTTCAGAACATACATCCTCGGCACGAAGACAACTGCAATCACCGACCACCGCCCTCTCACCTCGTTGCTGAAGCGCAAAGACCTTTTGGGAAGACTATCAAAGTACCAAATTATCCTGCAAGAATATGATCTGGAGATCACTTACCGCCCCGGCGCAAGTAACGATGTTGGAGACGCTCTCTCAAGATATTGCCAGGACGAACAGAACCCTCCGAAACCGATCGCCAAGAACCCTCAGAAGCCAATTGCGAAGGAAAATACCGCGATACAGCAGGATACACATCCTGCATCCGAAGCATTCGTCAACCACGTCGATATCAAGCGAGAACAACTCGCCGAAGCACAACATAACTGTGAATGGATTCGACAGGCCATCGACGCCATTTTGAATAAATCGCCAGACAGTTCAAAGTATCAGGACAGATACGAGTTCATTGACGGACTCCTCTATGCGAAACGACGCCACGTCTTCGCCGCCCCTGCAGTCATCCTGCCCCGCGATCACGAAATAACTCCGAAACTCGTGAAGATGTTCCACGAGTCACCGCACGTGAGTTCGCATCTGGGAGTAACGAAGACTTTGTCCAATCTGCAGAGAAGATTTCAGTGGACAAACATGCAAGAAGACGTAAGAAACGTGGTAGCGAAATGTCTCGAATGCCGAAGACGAAAGATCAACGTCCATGATGAAACGGAAGAACCATTAGGAAAGATGGAAATTTCCTCCCAACCGTTTCAACGTGTCCACATTGACGTTCTAGGACCACTTCCGATAACGATATCCGGAAATCGTTACATCCTGAGCATGACCGACTCATTCTCCAAGATGATTCTCACAGCACCCATGGTCACACAAGACGCGACGACCATTTCGCGTGCGTTCATCGACAAGATTTATGCCATTCATGGATGCCCGGAAGTCGTGGTCACGGACAACGGAACGTCTTTTCTGTCAGACATGTTCAAGAAAACGTTGGCCATGTGCGGAGCGAAGCATTCTCTCACTCCTCCGTATCACAAGAATCCAAACGGCCAAGTGGAGCGCTCTCACAGGACTTTAGAAGAGCTGCTATCCACGTACGTAAACACCGAACAGACTGACTGGGACACATTCCTGCCGAACATAACGATGGCCATAAACTGCGCAATGAACGAGACAACAGGAGTCAGTCCGTTTCAAGCAGTATACGGCCGCGAACCGAGATTGCCAACCGACGCCGAATGGAAGACACCACTCCGAACGTTTCTGGATTGTGACGATTATAGTGTAGTCCTCCACCACCAACTCCAGGAGACTTGGACCACTATCAAGAAGAAACTAGAGCATGCCGCCTTCAGAATGCAAGCCCAACATGCGAGCCATCACCGAATCGCTCAGCGCATGGTAGAGCCAGGAGACGAGGTACTCCTTAAACGAGCCAATCCTCGCAACAAGCTCTCGTCACGGCTGCAAGGCCCGTACACCGTCACTAAAGTACATGGATCCACGGTGACAGTACAGGACGAACGCGGAAAGTTACTTCATGCTCACAAGAATCACGTTCGTGTCTTCCAGCGCAATCCAAAGGCAGATGGATTTCCAGCGTCGAAAGATACTGAAGAGGAGAAGGCTACTCCTAAACAAACCACGGAGACTCCGTCTCCCGCTCCATCCCCAGTTGCAACACCGATCCCTCCACCCCGTAGATCAGCGAGGCTAGCGAACAAGAGAGTAGCATACAAAAACTGAACCCCCAGTTAGACTGAAAAGTGTCGCTAGCCAACTCACTACTTAACATCGGTGTGCACTGCCCCACTCATATTAGCCATTTTATTTTATTGCATTTAGCTACATTTGGACACACAAACAACCAATTTTCTATTTTTTTGTAACAAATCAAACAATCACCCCAAAATTCTAATTCATAAGCAACAAACACGTTTGCATTTAAGCTTAGTTCTTTAAACTAGTACCAAGATTGTCCAATGTCTTATGCATGCTTTATTTTTCTTTATATACTCTAAGCACAACTTTCGCAATTGAGCATAACTCATCAATTTACCTCAAATATAATCATCAAATATACCTCACTATATAGCCATACTTAGCCACACATATACTCTACTTAGCCAAAAAGATCGTTAGATTGAATGTTTATTATCGCTCTTGTAAAAGAAACTAAATCTTTCTTTTAAGAACATCTCGCCGAGAACGGGAGCAACTACGACCATCAGTCGCCGTAATAACTAAACATTTCTTTTTATGATCTGTATTTTTGCTGTGTGAATTTCAATAAATAGGCGAGTCTTAACAAAGGAAAGGGGGGATGTCACGGGCTCTCTCTATATATCAAACGCACGCTTGAACTAGGGGGCGGGTCCTCGACCCGCCAGCTAGTTGGCAGTGCGGGCTCAACCCCAACAGAGCCAGGTCGTGCTTTGGCACGTTATATCATCCCTTCCTTGTAAGCTCCCAAGATCGTATATTGTGTTCTATTTCACATTGCTACACCACGGCTGTCTTGCCTATAATAATATCTAGACTATTAATACACTTGTTACGGTAGCTAGCATTATATTATTACGAAAGTTAAAACGTCTCCGGAGGCATCAACAATTCAAAACGTCTCCGGAGTCATCAACAATTCAAAACGTCTCCGGAAGCATCAACAATTCAAAACGGCTCCGGAGGCTATTGTAAAGTTAAAACGTCTCCGGAGGCATCAACGATTCAAAACGTCTCCGGAAGCATCAACAATTCAAAACGGCTCCGGAGGCTATTGTAAAGTTAAAACGTCTCCGGAGGCATCAACAATTCAAAACGTCTCCGGAGGCTATTGTAAAGTTAAAACGTCTCCGGAGGCATCAATAATTCAAAACGTATCCAGAAGCATCAACAATTCAAAACGGCTCCGGAGGCTATTGTAAAGTTAAAACGTCTCCGGAGGCATCAACAATTCAAAACGTCTCCGGAAGCATCAACAATTCAAAACGGCTCCGGAGGCTATTGTAAAGTTAAAACGTCTCCGGAGGCATCAACAATTCAAAACGTCTCCGGAAGCATCAACAATTCAAAACGGCTCCGGAGGCTATTGTAAAGTTAAAACGTCTCCGGAGTCATCAACAATTCAAAACGTCTCCGGAGGCATCAACAATTCAAAACGTCTCCGGAGGCTATTGAAAATTCAAAACGTCTCCGGAGGCATCAACAATTCAAAACGTCTCCGGAGGCATCAACAATTCAAAACGTCTCCGGAGGCATCAACAATTCAAAACGTCTCCGGAGGCATCAACAATTCAAAACGTCTCCGGAGGCATCAACAATTCAAAACGTCTCCGGAGGCAGTTTCAATTCAAAACGTCTCCGGAGGCTGTTTCAATTCAAAACGTCTCCGGAGGCTGTTTCAATTCAAAACGTCTCCGGAGGCTATTGAAAACTTGAAACAGCTCCCGAGGCTGTTTCAATTCAAAACGTCTCCGGAGGCTAATGAAAACTTGAAACATCTCCCGAGGCTATTACAATTATTGCAAATTTAGAACTTCGATATGCTTGGGAATCACGGGATTTCCAAGTATGCTGAAAATGTACAGTATTTTGGAGGCGAGAATATATTTTTTTACTTTTTCATGTTATATATATGCAGGTTTCGTGCAAAAAACGGTAGTATTGACAGAATCACAACGGTTTTCTGGATACTTGAAAACCCCATTAAGTCTACAGTATCATGCGTACCTGTGCCGCCCATAGCTCCAATTCCTGAATAGCTTCTCTAATCGTGACTTCGCCTTGCGCTCGTGCATTCAACGCTTTTATCTGGTCGATATTCTCGAGAATTTTGGGAGAAACCGAGAGAAGGTGCTCAAAACGGAGCTTTTCGACCGTTGTGCCCCTAAATATAAATTTGTTCTGGGACATGACTACAGGTCAGTTTTATTCCAGAACAGGAAAAATCAAAGTAGATGATATAGATACTCGGATATAATTTGCACCAACAGTATAGTATACATATAGATTGTAATTCCACAATAGTTAAAATAAAATTATATTTACATAAATTTCTGAAGAAAGCTATGCCTAAAACAAATCTCACGCAAAATAATATGTGCACGAGCACGATATCCTAATATATATTCTCCAAAAGTTAGAGTTATACACCTTAATTCCCTTAATTCTTAAAGCGAAATGCTAGCCCGTTTGGAAAATTTGCATATGATAAGCAAATCCTATGTATCCTATGCTAATTTTGTACGATCGTCCACGGCAATCGTACAAAATTAGCATAGGATACATAGGATTTGCTTATCATATGAAAATTTTCCAAAGAGGCTAGCATTTCGCTTTAACTCCTCCACTCCATAATTTTCCTAATTGCTTATTTCGAGTTAAAGGTAGATTTCGGTTGTTTAGTGCGCCTCTTCTTGGTGTAAAATTATTATAATAAAAAATGGCTTACTTTGGTAGTCCAAGTAGTCGGAACATTTCCAGCCAGTGATCTGTGCTGAGCATTTCTCCACGACAAAACTTCAATGCGGAACTGAATTCCTGAAATTCAACGAAGGCATTAGCTCACGATGATTTGCTAAAAGATTTCAGAAAACTGTGTAAAAAATGTTTGCCTCCGAGTTAATGTTATGAATGTAAAATTTTGCATAATTGCATAATTGCTTCAATTAATGCTTCATAATTGCTGCTCTAGTTATTGTAAGACATAAACTATGATTGATTTATATTAGTTGACTTTCTGCCGCGCTTCCTAAGCGTTTGTAGCAGATCTGTGAGCAAGAGTGTTGCGGCGCGCAAGTCTGCGCGCATGGCCAGGTGCATTTTTACACAAGTTATGAATGTAAACCATGGCTAATTGCTCTCTAATTATATAACTACTCTAATTACAAGACACAAACAATTACCCGAAACTGTTCAATGTCCTTGAGCAACCTGACTCCGATATGTGTTTGTTGGCCGGTTTTTAGTTTTTCCGTCCATTGTTGTAGGAATTCATCGAATAGATAGGTTTTGCTTCTGTAAAGAGAAATTGCCTCCCTAGTTGTTAATTGATTTATTTACTCGCTCAGACTCTCCTCGGTCAGCAAAAGAAATTCAGAAAAATCTGCTTATGTGTGGCTCATCCTCTGCACTGGCGATACTTGGCGTATAAGCGGCGTGGTTTCGACATGCCACTTGAACGCCAGGACCCTACGGTGTGCCTCTTTTTCACGCCGCATGTGCGTCGCAATGTTGCTGCGTTTACGCCAAGTTTCATGTTGTAAGCAACAAAGTCAATGGAAAACGCATCGAATGATAATTATCGCCTAATTACCTAAAGACGATCCACTCCTCCTGTCCTAGCGCCTCCAATTGCTGGTTGAACTCTTCATAAATTGTCCAATTATTCTCAAAAGCTTCCAGATCCGTTTGCATATCATTTAAAAAGGGGAAAGAGGGTTCGGGTAGATCGAATTGGGTTGACTCTTTCCTAAACATTGATAGTTCTTTAATTGCTTTAATTGCTTGATACCAAAGTGGTGTTATAACGACAATTACGTAATCTAATTACTAATTATCCACAAATTGGCAATATAATTTACAGTCGGCAAGAAAACGAGAAATATTTTCACTGATTACATTCTATAAAAATACAAGGCTAGCTACCGCATTTTGATTAATTGCTGGCAAGTTACATTACTGCAAAGCTGAAATTCGGAGTCGGAGGAAACGAGTTTGGACGGTTTTTCGATTTTATACAGATAAATAATTACATCAATGCTTCCTTCTTCGCCAACAGTTCATTGAAGTCGTTGCGCTTTTCACGAATGAATTCAATTGCTTTGACTACGGTATCGCGGTCGCCCTAGAAAACGAAAAGTTAAAGATGCCTGGGCATATCGTAGATCGCTAAAAAATATTTAATCTGGCATATGGTGCAATATTAGAAGTCAAACCTGTGACCTATCTTCAATGAAATACTATTTCACGGGTACCATTACACTTTCATGGCAAAGTCAGCTAGTTTTTCTAGTGGGCCGGTCTTGTTATCTTTAGGCTTGAAGATTGTTGCTTGATAATTGCGGCCGACAAATAGCGGGCTGATAAATTACTATGTTCGCGCTGATAATTGCGGGCTGATAATTGATGATATTTAAAAACGCTGATAAATTGCAGTTCTACTCTCCTTTACTTCCTCTAGAAAAGCGAACAAACAAAAATAATTAACTTCGTACCTGTAGCGCATCACTTCGTGGCTTGAACTGGTTCCATTTGGCCAATAATTTCTCGGATTCTTCATTTAGAGCTCGCACGTTATTGTCTACATTGGAGCGGAGTACGTCAACCTGTTTAAAGTTGTGTATTAGGTTCAGGAAAGACAGGTAGATAACCGTTTTCCTATATAAAGTTCACATTAGTGTATTTACTTGGCAGACATATGCACTTAATTGGAAAATGGTCCATGGTATATACTATTCCAACTCCAAGACTCATGGATCAGAAGCGTAAAGTGACGGTGCACGTCCCACCCTTGGACAGAATATAGTGCTTCCTGCTTCCTGCTACACTAGTTCTGAAGTCCTACGCAGACGAATCTTATCCAGTAATGTGATTTGCGCTCGCGCTCAATGCGCGCTGCGGTACCGTAAGATGCGCGTCGCGTATTGAGCGCGAGCACAACTCGAAATAGGCAACCAGTGCGGCGACTCGCGCAGCATAGCGCATGTCTTGCTTACGGCAAGTCAAGCATAAATTAGCATACTAACCTGTTCCTTGATAATTTCCTGATGTGATCCCAGCAGAGTGTCGAATCTGTCCCACTGTGCTTGTAATGTTGAAATTTGTTCAACTCCACTTCCAGCAACGCTCTTCAAGAGAGTGTGACGGTCCTCGAAGTCAAGCCATGAGGATTTCAACTGAAATAATTATGACGTTGCGCTCTTTTTAAGAATCTAATAAAAATTGAAACATTTAACTAATAAAAATTATTGAAATAATTTGTTTACGTGTGCCTGTCCCTACAGCTATAGATGGCATAGAAGTCGGTGAGTTCCTCGCTTATGTATGTATGCTTCAAACTACACAACTTTCACAATAATCAACTCATGAAAACACAGAAAACAAAGGTTAGAATAACAGGCGGTTTGTGAAACGCTAGTTGACGATTGTATTCCCATGTGTTGTATACAAGTTGTGAGCTACTCTGAGCGCTGGTATACTCGACGACTAGTAATAAGTGTTACTCATGGCATAAAAGTACCTCCTTATTCGTCTTTCCAAATTCGGTGTGTTTGGCGCTGGCTTCTGCGATTTCTTCCACTGATTCTGGGCGACTGTTGAGCACGTCAATTGCCTCAAAATGATATTATGGCCATTATGGGTTTTTCAAGTATCCCAAAAATTTGGTGTGCTTCTGTCAATACTACCGTATTTCTGCACGAAACTTGCATATACAATATGAAAAAAATAAAAAAATGAAAAAATACTGTAACTTTTACCATACAAACCCTATTACGTACAAATGGCATGCAAAGCGGTGGAAAGAACCGCCTGCTGGGTGAGGGCCCTCAACGAGGGTGCGCGAAATGTTAACGAATATAATTATATTTGGTGCAGACTGCACATCCTTAGAAAAGTGTGCCACATGTGCGCTTGTTTTTCGCCGCGCACCGTATTTGCACCTTATGCGCGCAGCGCGGCATAGTAACTGTCGAGGTAAGCAATACCACGTTGGCCAGGCCACAATATTTGACATCCTATTATTTACTATTCATAGAAGTTTATTGATCACATAAAAAGAATACATGAATCTTTAAACTTACAGTACTCAAAAACTGGTTGACTTTCTGTAGTTGTGTATTGATCGAGTGTCGCAGTGTCCAAACGAGTGTGTCATAGAGTGTCTGAAGTTGTGTCTCGACAGCCGACTTGACACCGGAGGTGCTGATTAGAATACACTCGAGACGGACTTCGCTGAAGGTTACGGTTGATTATAAGCAAGGACGATCCCAGCGCGCTGATATTTTCACGGATGCGCCGATCCCGTTTAACCATGACCGCGCAGCGCAGGTAGCAACTAATGGAGCTCGGGTAGTGCGCAATACTTCAAGCGAAATACCGGCCGTGGACAACTGAATTCTTACGTATTTACGCCAAGTTACTCGAATTTAGCCGGCCCGTATTTCGCTTTAACCGCACATCGCGGGTAGCACATGATGCGTAGCCGCACAGTGCGACTAGCTAATACTAAGCAAGTTGCACTACTAAAAACTTTTATTGGTGTGCTCGAAAGCTACAGAATACAATATATATTTTTTTTCTTTGGTGCGTTACAAAAACCAGGCAAAATAATCAGTGTATTTGCTTTGGAAAGAAATAAGCAGAAAGTAGACGATCGTTTCGGAAAAACGACGGACCCACGGTTCCTACGAAATATCGTATTACATAAAGGAGAAGAATTGGTTTGTATCGGAAAGGCAACTTAGCCTTTTCATACAGTTTTTGATAAGTAATGAAAATGGTGAATATAAATATTTGCCGCTGAGAGGATTCGAACCCTCGACCTCTTGCTTCAGAGTTAAGCGCTCTGCCTGTTGCGCTTGATACGGCCGACGACCGGTTCATCCTTGAAGTGGCCGGGGCTCTTCATCCGGCTGGTGTCTAATGAACTAATTCTTACCCTGGTAGTTTCTCGGCCTCTCTTCCTCGGGCCTTCAGAAACTTCATTTGCATCTCCCAGTGAGCGGCCTTCTGGAAGTGCTCCTCAATGAGGGCCTCGAGGTCCACCTGGCCGAGCACCACCCAATCCTAAATATGGACTTTAAAGCAGTGTAACACCCGATCAATCATCACCCAATCGTAAACTTGCACTTTTTTATATTAACCATGGCCTTAAAGCGTTATAACACCCTGGGCCAACTACCCAAGCACCACCCAATCCTAAACGTGTACTTTTAAGGCAGTATAACACCCGGTCAACCACCACCCAATCGTAAACCCGTCCATTCGATACTGATCATGACCTTAAAACGTTGTTTCACCCGTTTAACTACCCGAGCACCACGCAATCCTAAACGTGTACTTTTTAATGCTAATCATGATCTTAAAGCGTTATAACACCCGGTCAACTTGCCGAGCACCACCCACCCCTAAGCGTGTACTTTTTAAATGATAATCATGATCTTAAAGCGTTATAACACCCGGTCAAGTTGCCTAGCACCACCCAATCCTAAACGTGCACTTTTTAAATGCTAATCATGATCTTAAAGCGTTATAACACCCGGTCAACTTGCCTAGCACCACCCAATCCTAAACGTGCACTTCTTAAATGCTAATCATGATCTTAAAGCGTTATAACACCCGATCAACTTGCCTAGCACCACCCAATCCTAAACGTGCACTTTTTAAACGCTAATCATGACCTTAAAACGTTGTTTCGCCCGTTTAACTACCCGAGCACCACGCAATCCTAAACGTGTGCTTTTTAAATGCTAATCATGATCTTAAAGCGTTATAACACCCGGTCAACTTGCCGAGCACCACCCACTCTTAAGCGTGTA
The DNA here is from genome assembly GCA_036852015.1 of Pelodera strongyloides. Lineage (NCBI taxonomy): Eukaryota > Metazoa > Nematoda > Chromadorea > Rhabditida > Rhabditidae > Pelodera > Pelodera strongyloides. Next base: position 41,269 of record JAANDG010000597.1, on the reverse strand, counting down.
CTTTTTAAATGATAATCATGATCTTAAAGCGTTATAACACCCGGTCAACTTGCCTAGCACCACCCAATCCTAAACGTGCACTTTTTAAACGCTAATCATGATCTTAAGCGTTATAACACCCGGTCAACTTGCCTAGCACCACCCAATCCTAAAGTGCACTTTTTAAATGCTAAGCATGATCTTAAAGCGTTATAACACCCTGTCAACTTGCCGAGGACCACCCAATCCTAAACGTGCACTTTTTTAAATGCTAATCATGATCTTAAAGCGTTATAACGCCCGGTCAACCTAACATGGACTTTTTGAACACTAAATAGAATGTTCGTGTACGTACTACTGTAGAACGACTTTCCCAACAGTCCCCGCACTCAAGTAATTAATCTACGTTTCAGTCGTCACAAATCGTTTCATACATACATCATACGTTTCATAGCCTCTATAGATGGTCTGTGCCAGGCGATAGGTCGTTATTAGTTTCTCTTTACCTCTCTCTGCTCCATCTAATCTCTCTCTCCCTCTCCCTCTCTCTCTTTCTCTCTCTCTTCGTCTCTCTCTGTAGATGACTGCCTATTGCTCTGCTGATAATTAACATACCGCAAATTGGGCGTCGACCTGATCCAGTTTCCCTAAAAGTTGCTCCGCCTTATCGTATACCGAGTGGAAGCGGTCGGCGTTGCGGTCGATCATTGCAGCGAAAATTGAATTTGCCTGAAATTTCAGAAGCTTTACTTAAAAAAAACATGCAAAAAATCACGTTTACCAAAGGTGTAACAATTAGCTAGTAATCTCCCTCGGCTTTCTTAGCAGATTTGCGCAAGTCACTGACATCGTTTATGCAGCTTCAATTAATACACTACGCCCCATTTATCTTCACAGCTTTTGGGAAGACCCTTAGCTTATACAGCTATCTAGCTGATCGTAAGATGAATGACCCTTTCAAGGTACCGTTAGGGCATGCATTACCTGCTCGCTCTCCTGCACTCCACGAAACTTTTCCGGAATTCCGAGAAACTTCTTCAGCTCTCGGTAGTACTTGGCTCGGATTTCCTCGGCCGGCGGTCGTAGTTGTAGTTTGTGTTGCCTTTAAGTAAATACAAATACAGTAATCAAAAAGAGTAGGGTACGGTAATTAGTTGCTGTGTGGAGCTGTTTAACATCGGTTTAATTCAGAATTCGAAAAACGAAGGTATAAAGATACAGTAACCCACATGAAAACCAATTGCGCGTGAATTGGTGGAATTTGAGTGTGCAAGCTCTCCAGACCCCAAATATACTGTAGTTGAAGAGCCTGAAACATTTACCATTAACATAACAAACAAATAAAGTAGTTTGTTCCACACCAGCGCACTACCTGAAACATCTACCATTAACAATAAACTACGGTAGTTTTCTTCACCAGCGCACTTTCGGCTCCTTGTGTCACGACATTATTGAATTTAGCTCGGATGTAGTATAACTGAGATACGCAGTAGATAATATATCAACAGTACCGCTCATTTCAGAAGATCACAAATTGTTTTCTAAAATAAGTAAATCTATAACCGTAAGTTTAAAAAAAACCTTGTACAATTGCCTGTCCCAAAAGAGTAACCACGGCCGCATATTTTGTTTTGAAGCTCCATACGCATTTTCTTCTTCGTTGATCTAAAAAAAAGGTTTGCCTCCTTATATTAGAATTAGCTATTCACGCTTCCTACTTTCCGTGAGGAATACAATTACCGATCCACCTCCGTCGGTTATTGGAACCGAACCCTGGTTGAACTGTTGAGAAACCAGCGACATAGACACTATGCCACACATTTCATACTCACCTTTGTTCGAATTTGTGTCAGTAATTCCTTCCATTTGAATACTTCTTTGAGCACGTCCAATGTTGCTAATTCACCAACGATGTTCACAAGTTCGGTTTGTTTGTTGCGCAAACGTCTGTAATTAATAATTGGCTGGGCTGAAATTAATAATTGGCTGGGCTGATAAATCATAACTACTGTATAGAACAATAAATCAATAGACAACTAATAATCGGTGACACAATCAGTGTGGTACCGGAAGTCTTCTCGTTAAAAAATATTTGAAAAATACAATATTTCGAAAAAAAATCGATAATTTAGAAATTTATTACCTATTATGAGATGCAAGTTTCTCGGCTGCCGCTTGTAGTTCAGTAATGAACTGATCGAGTTGTGATGGGTCCTCCCAAGTTACCTAAAAAAAGAAACAATAAATTCTTCATTTTATCTAAAAATCAATAATTGTACCCAAATTTATTATTTGTCAAATTCCCATGAGAATTATATAAAGTACACATCCTAGGCATGGCAGGCAATTACGTGAGCGAAACGCACGCGAATTGTGTGCCAAAAGACCGCCGTCACTTACCTTTTGAATAGCCGATTCAGTGCCTTTCTTCTGTGGGATGACGAGCTTCTCGAAGGCCACGGCTTCGTCCAACATGAGAGCCTGGAAATTGATAATGCACTTTATTTTATGGTCAATTTAACTGTGCCCCTTACACTTTCGTTCCTAATGTACAGTAGGCACGTGCCGAGCCTTAGGACTACGTGATTACTGTACATGATTAACTTCGGACGTTCTCCTGCTCTACACTGCAATATCACCCCTATCTCCTTATATGTACATTTAGTACTCACTTCGTCAATGAGGCGTATGCGAATTGAAACAACGTACTAACGTAATTCACCGTAAAATTACAAACGTGTGTCTTATTATTCTTTTATTTATTCCTAGCTTTCATCCTTTTACCATTTTTCTTCATTCTCTTTTACCTGCTGACACGGTAACATCTGCTGATCGATCGTGTTATAGAAATGTGCGATCTGCTTGAGAGTGATGCCAAATCGGTAGTATTTCTCTCCAGTCGTGGCACATTGGATGATCTTCGAAGGTACTGGGAGGCCGAGACTGGCTAATTGACGGACCTGAGCGATATAATAAGGTTACGTGTCTAATTGTAATTGGAAAACGTTAAAAGTAACGGTTTCAAGTACGTCTCAGTTAGGTCGCTCATAAGTTATCGGACCTATGTGGGCGTAAGGTGGGTCACGTGTAAGTCGCCGAAAACATGTGGGCCTAATTGTAAGTAGTTGAAATACTGTAGCCGACAAGGATTTGAAGCCGCTCACAGGCAATATTGCCCCCTTTTTATCGTTTACTTTATTCCTAACCTCTATCAATAGTGCCAGCGGATAGGGAGCTTCTACCCGAGGGAGGTATTTGGGAGGGTTTTACCCGGGGAATGATTCCCAATCGCCAATTCCTCACCTCCCTGAGTAGAGCCAGCAATCGGTCGGAAAAGTTCACTGCCAGTGTTCCCTTCTTTTGCTCTAACACCATCACTCTTCCCTTGGTCTCCAGCGCGATTGAATCCGATGGATTATCGATTGATTGAATTGTGTCCCGACTCCTGGAAAATCAATGTGAAAGAAGAAAGGGAGCTAAGTGCGCGGCACTAGAGCCATGAAATCAATGTGAAAGGAGAGAGGGACCTAAGTGCGCGGCACTAGAGCCATGAGTGAGTCGCGCAGTTGTGGCGCACAATTTCCCCGAAAATTTATGTTACCTTTGAAATAATAATGGGCGAAATGCGGGCGAGGGGTGCGCAGCGTATTCATTGTGTGCACAGTGTGAGCGGCAATAACTCAGTGCTGCAAGCCAGTAACGCAGCAAATATATTTTTATAAGTACCCTCCCATCCAAAAAAAATTACACGAAAAGAAAGAAATGTAGTAAATATACCATTGGTCAAAGTGCTCGCTCTCCGCCGCTTTCAACTTCTCAATTAGACGTTCGATTTTGGTCATAAGGTTCTGATGTCCGTTCAGGTCATTCAACACCTCGCCACATAGAACTTTCAGAGATTCGAGCTGCAATTATTTTATGTAAAAATAAAGATTTCTATAACAAATGCGGTGAGGGTTGTCTTAAAGGAGGAGGCTCACGAGAATGAAGTGCTCAAATGGTTTTCTTTTATCGAAAGATGATGGTATTAAATTCCGAAAGACATGCTTTACAAAGCATAATTATGGTTATTCCAGTTCTAACAGAAAACAAATAAAAATATCCCGTGAAAACATAATTATGAATGTGGTCAAGTGGCAAGGCCCTTGCTCACGCCACCGGTCACCGGTTCGATCCCGGCCCGGAACCCTCTCACCCCACCAAAGGTGTAAAAATTGGTAGGTGGGTAAAACCAGCGGAGATAAATCGACCCGGCCACCGGGAAGTTTAAATGGCCAGTATGTCCAGCCTCTGAGCTGTACCCCGGTCCACCGTTTCCGCGGATTCGGTTGATATAACCCGGTACACTTTATCTTTTATCTTTTTAGTACCTGCGCGGTGTTCTGTCGAATCCAGACCAACTTTGATGCGATTGGAGAGAGGAATCTAAAAAAAATGCTAATAATCATACAGAAATACACTTAAAATTGAGATGAATGGGATTCTGGTTTTATTTTCAAGATTCAATGAATGGTGCTGACAAACATCCGAACTAGCAGTTGGGCCGTAATTTTGGCAGAAATTTATTGTGGAATTTCTAGGTCTAGGTCTAGGTCTAGGGACAGTGAATTGCCAGAAAGGCCTATAAAAATGGTGTACGTGATGAGTATGTGTTTTAGATTGCAGGCCATATCCACCGCGGTAGCCAAATGTACCTGGACAAAAGTGGAGCCAAATAAACAAAAAAACTACAAAATCATCGTATTTTAGAAACTACCGTACCTCGACGGTTTTTCTTCGGATGTCATGATTCGTTCGTCGATTTCTTGTTCCCGTGTGGACATGGAGTTGATCAGTCGTGACATTAGTGTTTCCCTAAATGAATGCTAATTTAAAATTCCTAAATTCACTAGGCTAAACTGACAGTGCTCGGTGAGGCCCTGCAGCGAAGGCTTGACGAAAGTGTGTTGATCGATGCAGACCTTCTGCGATCTAATAACAATAATCGACATCGAAGATTGTTAAGGTGCGCGGCAACTTTGCCATATCGTCGCCAAGTTCCCGCGAAAGAGTTACTGATTGTCAGTAAACTCGGGCGAGACTGATTAAAGGAGGAGGCTCACGAGAATGAAGTGCTCGAATGGTTTCCTTTTATCGAAAGATGATGGTATTAAGTTCCGAAAGGCATGCTTTACAATGCAAAAGCTTTTAACTGGAAGGAGTAAATCAATGTAAAACTATGAATTCTATCAAAATTTGGGATCGTAAAAAATAGTTGATTTCCATAGTGGGCATGCAAATTTTGTGCTGGCTTGCAAAATGACTTGTAAATTTGCATGTTTAGCTTTGAAGTCTACCTTACATACGATAGGTTATTTTATTTGACTTCGAGTTCTTAGATTAATTAATTCCTCCAAACTAAAGCGCTGAACCTTATAATACTTGTTTTTTGGAAGATAAACCCATTATCCTTCGACAAAAGGAAACTATTTGAGCACTTCATTCTCGTGAGCCTCCTCCTTTAAGGACGTATTTTGTTTTAAATTACGCACAAAAAAATATTTTTTCTCAGTCTACAATGTACAAAGTACAAAGTACAAGTGCGTGATCATCTGGATCTGAGGCAAAGTACTGTTCATGTAAGCATAGCTAACCAACCTCTCTGCCAATAATTTTTCTTTAATTCGTGCGCGCGAGAGAAAATTCCTGTACTTTTCCAAGTCGGAAGTTAGCTGAAATATTCATATTAAAAATTTCAATCTTTCCTAAAACAGGTTTTGTACTCGGTTTCGGACATTAAAACCCTGCAGCAAATTATACAGAATAGACAACAAATAAGTACTTGAAAAACTAGTCAAAAAAATGTATCTATCGTTTTTAGAAAATAGACCAAACTGAGGGCGCAGGTGCACATGCCAACCAATGTTTGAAAACTAATCAAAAACTACTTCCTACAACCTGAATATATAAAATAGTATCAAAATAGTACCATTGCATTATCGATCTTATTCGGATTGAGTCGTGATTTCAGAATTGGTACAGCCCGCTCGATCAGTGGCTCCATTGCGCGCTCAGCAGCCTGTCAATTCAATATATCATTGTCTCAGCTCCAGAAAGTTATAGTTTATTAACTGGGACAGTCTCATGCCATTATAGTAAATCCACGAAAGCTGGCATCGGCTGAATCTACATATAAAATGATGAATATCGCGGCGTATATGGACTTAAAGCGAAATGCTAGCCCCTTTGGAAAATTTGCATATGATAAGCAAATCCTATGTGTCCTATGCTAATTTTGTACGATTGCCGTGGACGATCGTACAAAATTAGCATAGGATACATAGGATTTGCTTATCATATGCAAATTTTCCAAAGGGGCTAGCATTTCGCTTTAAGGGGGCAAGCCCATCAAAATAAAACTATATTTACGATAAGTTCATAATGACTATGAAGCATTTTTATTAAAATATATACAAACTAAATTTCACCATTATTCGCCCTGGAAAACTTTTTTCCAATGCGCTCAACGCATATGTATACCATAAAACTGCAGATTTCAAAGCTATATATGCAAATTTTAATCGCATTATAATTTCACGATAAATATGCATATACGACAAGGATATTTGCGGCTTTACGGTATACATTTAAGCTGAGCGCATTGTAAAAAAGTTTTCCATGGCAAATAAATGTGAAATTTAGTTTGTATATATTGTAATAAAAATGCTTGATAGTCATTATGAACGTATCGTAAATATAGGTTTACTTTGATGGGCCTGTCCCTTTAAGGGTGATCTACGCTTAATAAGCATTCTATAGAGGCATTATTTTATCATGCAAAAACATATTCATATAATAAAAATGCAAATAGATGATTATAATATTACATGTTTAGTAATACTCACATGCAATTTGCTTTTCCAATTGCTTTCGGAACAGGTCAATGGATTTCCTGAGGACATCGCACTAAGTATTGCTGCTGAAAAAAATAAAGTAATTGGAAAGATGAGTTGATTTCAGTAGACGAAGGTAAGAACTGCACTTTATTACACCCAAACTTGCACAGCTGTCTCCGACGACCAAATTTACGTTAGCACACGAAAACAGGCTTGATGAGTTTCTTTTAAAGTGAAACGCATCGCGGAAAAGTTACTCGAATTTAGCTTGAAACGCATCGCGGAAAGTTACTCGAATTTAGCTTGAAACGCATCGCGGAAAAGTTACTCGAATTTAGCTCGATTTTTTTATTATATTTTATGTTTATTTGCATAAGAGCATAAGCTGCATAACAAAACTGGTCTACCCGATGTGTTTCAAAAACCGGCCGGTATATCGCTTTAAAGAAGTGTGCGTAGAAAAAAAACCAAAAATACCTTGTGCCTTTTAGCTGACTTTGTAAATGTGTAGAGTAAAACATTTGCCTACCTAGCCCTTCTTTGGCCACTGATTGTTCTTCCAATAAATCGGATAACTGTTGTGGAAGAAGTCGCATCGATATTATCTAAATAAAAGTGCAAGCTATCTCAGAGTTCTCTTTCTACCGTACTCTGCGCGCCGCGAACATCTGGTACAATAAGCTTTATTTTGTCCTTCACGATATGCAAACCGCCACGCATCGCGTAACTTAGCTTATTGTTAGTGTGCAGTTAAAGCAACGAAAATGCGTAATCCAGCTTATGGGATTTGCAAGTATGGTGAAAATTTACAGTATTTTGGAACTACACGAGAACAGTTTTAATTTTTCATATTATATATGCAGGTTTCGTGCAGAAATACGGTAGTATTGACATAATCACAATAATTTTTTGGGATACTTGGAAACCGCATTACAAGTAGATATTGTGTTTTGATTTTATACATATAAGAATAAAAGACTGCACCTCTTGCAGTCGTTCCGTAAACGAAGTGAGATTGTTCATCTGCAGCGGACCACCATTCCATGTATTTCCTACGTGACGACGCCAGGTTTGCGAGGTGTTTAAACTATAAGTTATTGAAATAAAATGTTAATTGATTAGCAAATTAGCAATCATTAAGCTTAGTTCACTGAGGAACTAGTTAGGATTCTGCAAGCAATTGCTATTCGGGTCCGGGCGTTTCGAAAGAAAACATTATTGGCCCTCTTTTGCATAAATAGGCAAGGAACAGTTCTCTATGGAGCTGCATATTTTCGTCCCTAGGTTAATTATGATAATTGTGTTGTTTTTGAACTCACCTCACTGTTAGTGTCCATTGTTCACATATGGAGAGTGCAGTGTGTATGCCCGCACCGTCGCCTTCCCATAATGGAATATCGTTTGTCTTTTCGACGATTTGCTCGATCAAGTACGAAGCTGAAATCACACGCGGAGAAGTTGCTGGAGTTGTCACTTTAGTAATTACCGTAAACCTTAGTTAATTACCTTTCCGCTAAAGCGAAATACCAACCGGTTTTAAAACGTATCGTGGACAACTGGTTTCTTACGTATTTATGCAAAGTTTCACGAAATTATCTCGATTTTTATTCTAATTTATGTTTATTTGCATAACATAAGAATGCTGGTGTACTCAATGTGTTTCAAGAACCGGCCGGTACTTCGCTTTAAAATCTTTTAGATAGCACTTGAAAAACACGTAAACGAGTGTAATGAATCAAAGAAACAATAAATGGATAATAATATATGAGAACTATATTAGAGAAAATAAAAATTATGATAATAAATATATAAATAAACTAAAGTAATAAAATTCTAAATCAAGCTCGAGCTTGACACCCCATTTCTGCCCCTAAGCCACAGACGGGATTTACAATTGCGGAGGGCCATCATCAGTGTGATGCCGCAATTGAAATTCTAAACTAAACTAATATAATGTTGAAATTGTATGCTAATTTTTGAGAGTTACTAACTAATAAATAATATAGTGACATTATACTAGAGTGAGATTTTAGAATTTAAAAGGAATAATGGTAAATGAGAATAAAATTAGAAAACTTAAAAAAAATTAGAAGAAATGGTATGAATGGCATTGTAAGTCTTTGCTAAGGATGTATTTGATAATGCTAGTGTTGATAAGAGTGCGAGACAGAAGAGAGCGATAGACATGCAGTGACATCTGTAGGTACATGTCCCTCCCGTACTATGTGCGTAGAGTATATTGATCCTAGCTAACCTATCTGTGTAGGGGAACCAAATAAGTAAGTAAGGAACATAGTGACATTGATAGCAATCTCAAATAGAATGCAACCATTTTAGCATATGCTTTCAAGCGAAATGCTAGCCCCTTTGGAAAATTTGCATATGATAAGCAAGTACTATCTATCCTATGCTAATTTTTGTACGATTGCCGTGGACGATCGTACAAAATTAGCATAGGATACAAAGGATTTGCTTATCATATGCAAATTTCCCAAGGGGGCTAGCATTTCGCTTTAAGGTAAGGTCATATTTATGAGTAATGGTGGGACATTTGTGCAGTGCTAAAGCTAATGGTACTCAAAATAATAGGTTTATAGGGTATTTGTTAGAGATAAGTTTACAAACGAATTGCGTAACCTTGGATTTGAAGAAATCCATAGTAGATGTGCATAAAATGTGTACTACGGTATGCGAGTTCATCGACGTCGTGATCTAGGGACAACTCTGCGAGTGTTTTCAAAATAATGTTACAAAAGCCTCCTCATTCCGAGCGCAAAAAAACCCAACGTCAAAGTTTCGAACTACCGTGTCTACAGGTACATTGCCAAAATTCCAACTCACCCATATTATTTATGAGGTTCCTCATTTTCGATTCAGAATACAGTTCGGTATTCCAAAGCCCGTCGACGCAGTCTTCGAATGCATCCACCAACACACCCAGTTCGACTAGCGGACGATCCTGAAAGAGTTTACAACCGGTTCGATTACCCAACTTTGAGGTAGACCATGAGTTAGACAGACAGCCAGTGTTCACCTAGCGGACAATCCTAGAACAGTTTACAAACAGCTTAATTAACGCAAGTTTGAGGTAAGATAGGCAGCAGAGGGGAAATGAAATCAAAAATTGTGCATTGTGTCTAATATTGAGCATTGAATAAGCAAAACGTTAATATGACACATTGCTTGGACTACCGGACTGTCACTAGCTTCACTAAAATCAGATGAAAAGTTGACAACATCCTATGTTGGTTAGAAAGTTGTGAAACCAAAAGTTCCCGTGAGTTGAGCAAAAAAGTCAGGTTTGAGCTAACCTGTACTGATGCCATGACCTTCTCCAACGGTTCAAAACATTCGACTATTGCCGCATTCTTCTGATCTTTCTTCTTGCACCACATGCGGACTTCATCCTCGAGTGAGGCGACACCTGGATAATGAAAAGTGAATACATGGCGCAACCGGTAAGACGGTGAAATCCTAGGCAATTGTTCGCTCGTTCAACTCCCGCCTGTGTTCGTTGTAGTTCGCTGATGTCAAAACTCGGTCTACATCATCGTCTCTACGTCTAAGAAACTACTGTGCTTTTTGACCATTTCTGTGGGAGAGTTAAGCAAATACGGACCGAAATGGTCGGTGAATGGTCAGGAAATGGGCACTGCCCAACACTAATACTAGTCGCGAACCACACTCACCTGTACCATCTGCTCCTCGTCCTCCTTGCACAGTGCTCACGAGATTCTCCTCTAGTTCCATGACAGCGTCCATCAGCTGTTTATTTCCACTTTGTGAGACATTCTTACCGAAAACCTGGAATTTTTCTTGAATTAATTTTTTTTTATTAAATGCGTGTTAGAAACAAATGTGCCTCGCGAGTGAACGACACGCACATCCATTTTCGAACGATATGGTTTTATGGCTTTAGTGGTTTATATATGTATGTGGTAAAGCGAAATACCGGCCGGTTTTTGAAACGCATCGTGGACAACTGCACTCTTATGTATTTATGCGAAATGGGGTCTAATTGGGGTCTATTTTTTATGCTCATTTGCATAGGACGCATAAGAATGTTGGTGTAGTCGACGCGTTTCAAAAACCGGCCGGTATTTCGCTTTAAACATTGTAAAAAGAAAAATGACCAACATTCTGAACTGACGATAGGAACACCTCGTTGGGATTGTTGGTGTTCAGCGTGACGACGTTGACCATCTGAATAAATTGACAACTTATTCTCATAATACCAACAGAGAAACGGTGACATAGTGTGAGAGGGAGAGGGAGATAGAGGGGGAGAGAGAGAGAAAGGAAGAGAGAGAGGGAGAGAAGGATATTGTGAGATACGGAGTAAAGATAACATGTTTATAATACCTGTTTAAAGTCACTGTTCGAAAGCGGTGCGGCCCGGTTCTTGTAAAATACGACCCTGCCGGCCATTGGGGCGTCAGTTTTGACTTGATTCCACATTTCCACACCTTTCTATAACAATATTAAAATAAACAATGTATCATTTTCTCCCTTGATGAGGACTTCTGTCTTTATTACCCTATTGATTTTCCATCTCTCTCTCTCTCTCTCTCTCTCTCTCTCTCTCTCTCTCTCCCTCTCTCTCCCTCTCTCTCTCGCTTGAATTCGCAGATTTGGTGTTTTCTATGGGTTTTTTTATATTCTTACTGACCTGTTCATTCCTCGCTATCACCAACACACTTGTATTTGTGTCCACAAACGCGTACAATGATGAAGTATTCCTTAGGCGATCTTCTACTATATTTAGCGACAAGATGTGACTAGCCACCCTGAAATATATTTATTAAAAGATAAAAAGATAAAGTGAACCGGCTTATATCAACCGAATCCGCGGAAACGGTGCACCGGGGTCCAGCTCAGAGGCTGGATATTATATTTATTATTAGTACTATTTTTCATTCCCAAAATTGCCTGCACATTACAACAATGTCTTGTGCTAGTTAGGCAACGGGTAAATTTGCGTGTATCCTTAGAAAGTGAATTATGGCGTCTGTAGCTATTTTAAAGAGATAAACGCGCGGTTTTTAAACGTAAGTTTGACAACTTACCGAAGTAAATAAGTGCGCCTCGGATCTCCGCGTTCATCCTCTTTTGACATGGTAGAGGACTAAATTTGAAGAAAAAAATTAAGAAATTAGCAAAAATATAAAAGTATAATCAATTTATTTGAAAAATACATTGGTACAAAATACATTAAGGACAAGCATATAAACGATGGATATAAAGGGTAAAAATAACTAACTACGTGTTTAAACTAGATAAGCAAAAGTAAATAAATTATGACTTAAATATTGACGGAACGCTCGAAACTGAGTAAGCAAATGTCGATAACGTAGAGTTCAACGATGCTCGAAACAAAAACCATGCCGAACAACTGGGGAATATGTTTAACCTACAGTCAAAAATGCAAATTAGAGTATAATTATATGAATAATATACAATTAGGTCATAAATATTATTAGCCAAAGTTCAATCCCCGTTGCACTTCAGCACGGCTGTCTTGGTTGGTTACCCCGGGAGACAGGGGGCAACATATAAGGGCGTGCGCTTATGTGCGGGCTAATATTGGTGGGAGAGGTGTGGGTACTAGCTCCCGCGTACCATGGGCCTGGGTCCTACGTGAGCGCACCATGACCTCTGGTAGTACTGGTAACTTGCACCGTGCACGGTTTCAAAGCAGGTGCATATATGCTATATGCAGTCATAAACACAGAAATATGCTTCATGAAAAATATGCGTAACTGTCTAATAAGTTTCTAGATCATAACGATTAGATGCTAAATGTAAGAACTTTTTATGTTTTTCAAAATTTTCCTTACATATAGAGCGGCTAAAGAATGTAATCGAAAATATACCAATAGGTAACAAAGCACTGCAAGGACCGAAACGTAGAAAAGTTTTATTAACATTTTCATCACCAAGTATAAAGCAGTGATCAAGGGTTCGAATGCATCCTCAACATTCTAGTGAAATCTTTTCTGAGAACTGAGGTAAAGGTACATTACCGGAGCAGCGGGTTACGGTTACAGGTTACGGTACAAGAAAAAGCAAGGAACATCAGACATCATGATTATTAAATAAAACTGGTTTAATATTATCAACTATAATCATAAACTACAAAGTAAGATTTATGAAAAATATGAACAATTTGTAGGGGACGCCGAAACGTGCAGGTGCACAAAACTAACATTTGTATTATAACTAGCAAACAACTGTCTGAAGCCCAGAAGCATGAGAGTATGTTACGCATGTAGTCGAATAATGACATACCACGGTACCGCGCAAATTATTTCGAATAAAGCTCTGCGGCGTATTCAATCTGGTATAAATAGCTACGGTACCGCAGCGGTAAGTATTTGGAATCCCTCTCATCCCACCGCAACCATGCCCTGAGCACGGGGATCAAGCTGCCCATGGCGAACACTCCGCTCATAGAATTGGTGTCCCTGCCGGTTGGAACGAAATTGGTAGGAACGGTCTCTGAAATAATTGAATTTTCAAATTGTACTTTGTAGTTTGTGCTTTTAGCGTGTGCTTTGTAGTTCGCAGTTCGCACTTTGAATTTTGCATTTTCTACACTCTGTACTTTTGCAATCGGGTAGCGAATAAGCACAATTTTATTATGTGTAATTCTTGTCACTCCTGTATGATCTCTAATTGTAAGGAGCGAATAGAATCGAGGATAATTAATAAACTGTAATTTCAAGGCAATTACCTGTGCGTTAGAACCTTCTCGGCAGGGCAGATGTCCACAAATTTGCGAATATAATCAGATTTCATAGTAGTTGTTCCGTCAAAAGCACCCGATAGAAGCCGCATTGATTCGCCGGGTCTAACCATAAGCGAGGGCGCAGGCTGGAATATTCAAATTAGTCTAATTAGCACAAGATCTTAATAAGAATAATTAGTAATGAGTATAGAAGGTTTACCATGAGGTGGACCTAAGATTTGTTTCTCTAGAGGTATGAGTAGAATGTTGTTGCATAGAAGCAGAAAGCAGCATTATTGAAGCTACGGCAGCAAAATAATACTCACATCTTTCCTGAAGTAGTCCGCCTGGTGCGTCGTTATACCATCAAAATCACCTGACTGCATAACATATTCCTGCGGTCGAATCGCTCTAGCTCTTTCGGCCTAGATATGGGTAGAATGTTGTTGCATAGCAGCAGAAATCAGCAATACTGAAGCTACGGCATAAAAACAATACTCACATCTTTCCTAAAGTAGTCCGCCTGGTGCGTCGTTATACCATCAAAATCACCTGACTGCACAACATTTTCCTGTGGTCGAATCGCTTTAGCTCGCTCGGCCTAGATATGGGTAGAATGTTGTTGCATAGAAGCAGAACGCAGCATTATCGAATCTACGGCAGCAAAATAATACTCACATCTTTCCTGAAGTAGTCCGCCTGGTGCGTCGTTATACCATCAAAATCACCTGACTGCACAACATTTTCCTGCGGTCGAATCGCTTTAGCTCGCTCGGCCTAGATATGTGTAGAATGTTGCATAGAAGCAGAAGGCAACAATATTTTAACTGCGGCAGCAAAATAATACTCACATCTTTCCTGAAGTAGTCTGCCTGGTGCGTCGTTATACCATCAAAATCACCTGACTGCACAACATTTTCCTGCGGTCGAATCGCTTTAGCTCGCTCGGCCTAGATATGTGTAGAATGTTGCATAGAAGCAGAAGGCAACAATATTTTAACTGCGGCAGCAAAATAATACTCACATCTTTCCTGAAGTAGTCCGCCTGGTGCGTCGTTATACCATCAAAATCACCTGACTGCATAACATTTTCCTGTGGTCGAATCGCTTTAGCTCGCTCGGCCTAGATATGTGTAGAATGTTGCATAGAAGCAGAAGGCAACAATATTTAACTGCGGCAGCAAAATAATACTCACATCTTTCCTGAAGTAGTCTGCCTGGTGCGTCGTTATACCATCAAAATCACCTGACTGCACAACATTTTCATGTGGTCGAATCGCTCTAGCTCGTTCGGCCTAGATATGTGTAGAATGTTGCATAGAAGCAGAAGGCAACAATATTTAACTGCGGCAGCAAAATAATACTCACATCTTTCCTGAAGTAGTCTGCCTGGTGCGTCGTTATACCATCAAAATCACCTGACTGCACAACATTTTCCTGCGGTCGAATCGCTTTAGCTCGCTCGGCCTAGATATGTGTAGAATGTTGCATAGAAGCAGAAGGCAACAATATTTAACTGCGGCAGCAAAATAATACTCACATCTTTCCTGAAGTAGTCTGCCTGGTGCGTCGTATACCATCAAAATCACCTGACTGCACAACATTTTCCTGCGGTCGAATCGCTTTAGCTCGCTCGGCCTAGATATGTGTAGAATGTTGCATAGAAGCAGAAGGCAACAATATTTAACTGCGGCAGCAAAATAATACTCACATCTTTCCTGAAGTAGTCTGCCTGGTGCGTCGTTATACCATCAAAATCACCTGACTGCACAACATTTTCCTGTGGTCGAATCGCTCTAGCTCGCTCGGCCTAGATATGTGTAGAATGTTGCATAGAAGCAGAAGGCAACAATATTTAACTGCGGCAGCAAAATAATACTCACATCTTTCCTGAAGTAGTCTGCCTGGTGCGTCGTTATACCATCAAAATCACCTGACTGCACAACATTTTCCTGCGGTCGAATCGCTTTAGCTCGCTCGGCCTAGATATGTGTAGAATGTTGCATAGAAGCAGAAGGCAACAATATTTAACTGCGGCAGCAAAATAATACTCACATCTTTCCTGAAGTAGTCTGCCTGGTGCGTCGTTATACCATCAAAATCACCTGACTGCACAACATTTTCCTGCGGTCGAATCGCTTTAGCTCGCTCGGCCTAGATATGTGTAGAATGTTGCATAGAAGCAGAAGGCAACAATATTTAACTGCGGCAGCAAAATAATACTCACATCTTTCCTGAAGTAGTCTGCCTGGTGCGTCGTTATACCATCAAAATCACCTGACTGCACAACATTTTCCTGTGGTCGAATCGCTCTAGCTCGCTCGGCCTAGATAGATATGGGTAGAATGTTGCATAGAAGCAGAAGGCAACAATATTTAACTGCGGCAGCAAAATAATACTCACATCTTTCCTGAAGTAGTCTGCCTGGTGCGTCGTTATACCATCAAAATCACCTGACTGCACAACATTTTCCTGCGGTCGAATCGCTTTAGCTCGCTCGGCCTAGATATGTGTAGAATGTTGCATAGAAGCAGAAGGCAACAATATTTTAACTGCGGCAGCAAAATAATACTCACATCTTTCCTGAAGTAGTCTGCCTGGTGCGTCGTTATACCATCAAAATCACCTGACTGCACAACATTTTCCTGCGGTCGAATCGCTTTAGCTCGCTCGGCCTAGATATGTGTAGAATGTTGCATAGAAGCAGAAGGCAACAATATTTAACTGCGGCAGCAAAATAATACTCACATCTTTCCTGAAGTAGTCCGCCTGGTGCGTCGTTATACCATCAAAATCACCTGACTGCACAACATTTTCCTGCGGTCGAATCGCTTTAGCTCGCTCGGCCTAGATATGTGTAGAATGTTGCATAGAAGCAGAAGGCAACAATATTTTAACTGCGGCAGCAAAATAATACTCACATCTTTCCTGAAGTAGTCCGCCTGGTGCGTCGTTATACCATCAAAATCACCTGACTGCACAACATTTTCCTGCGGTCGAATCGCTTTAGCTCGCTCGGCCTAGATATGTGTAGAATGTTGCATAGAAGCAGAAGGCAACAATATTTAACTGCGGCAGCAAAATAATACTCACATCTTTCCTGAAGTAGTCTGCCTGGTGCGTCGTTATACCATCAAAATCACCTGACTGCACAACATTTTCATGTGGTCGAATCGCTCTAGCTCGTTCGGCCTAGATATGTGTAGACCGTTGCATAGAAGCAGAAGGCAACAATATTTTAACTGCGGCAGCAAAATAATACTCACATCTTTCCTGAAGTAGTCCGCCTGGTGCGTCGTTATACCATCAAAATCACCTGACTGCACAACATTTTCCTGCGGTCGAATCGCTTTAGCTCGCTCGGCCTAGATATGTGTAGAATGTTGCATAGAAGCAGAAGGCAACAATATTTTAACTGCGGCAGCAAAATAATACTCACATCTTTCCTGAAGTAGTCTGCCTGGTGCGTCGTTATACCATCAAAATCACCTGACTGCACAACATTTTCCTGTGGTCGAATCGCTTTAGCTCTTTCAGCCTAGATATGGATACAATGTTGTTGCATAGCAGCAGTTAGCAGCAATATTTTACTGCGGCAGCAGAATAATACTCACATCTTTCCTAAAGTAGTCCGCCTGGTGCGTCGTTATACCATCAAAATCACCTGACTGCACAACATTTTCCTGTGGTCGAATCGCTCTAGCTCGCTCGGCCTAGATATGGATAGAATGTTGTTGCATAGCAGCAGTTAGCAGCAATATTTTACTGCGGCAGCAGAATAATACTCACATCTTTCCTGAAGTAGTCCGCCTGGTGCGTCGTTATACCATCAAAATCACCTGACTGCATAACATTTTCCTGTGGTCGAATCGCTCTAGCTCGCTCGGCCTAGATATGGGTAAAATGTTGTTGCATAGCAGCAGTTAGCAGCAATATTTTACTGCGGCAGCAGAATAATACTCACATCTTTCCTGAAGTAGTCCGCCTGTTGCGTCGTTATACCATCAAAATCACCTGACTGCATAACATTTTCCTGTGGTCGAATTGCTTTAGCTCTTTCAGCCTAGATATGGATACAATGTTGTTGCATAGCAGCAGTTAGCAGCAATATTTTACTGCGGCAGCAGAATAATACTCACATCTTTCCTAAAGTAGTCCGCCTGGTGCGTCGTTATACCATCAAAATCACCTGACTGCACAACATTTTCCTGTGGTCGAATCGCTCTAGCTCTCTCTGCCTAGATTTGGGTAGGCTAGTTAACAGGTTATGAAGATATTAAATCGGGTAGATTCGTCGTAAGAGGCAAGCCGGCCCTGCTCATGTGTACTGTGACCCGTGCTGTTGCGTGTAGCTCAACCGGTGAGTGCTGGTCGAGTAGACCAGTGACGCGGGTTCGAGTCCGCTAAACGCTGGACAGCATCAGAAATCAGCAATACTGAAGCTATGGCAGCAAAATAATACTCACCTGCTTTCGATTGTAGTCCACTTGGTTTGTAGTGACGCCATCAAAATCACCAGTTTGCATGGCAGTTTCTTGAGGACGAACAGCTTTCGCTCTCTCGCCCTGTAATGAGCCTGATAATTAGGATAATTATCAATACTGTTTCAGTCCAGGTACAGTAAGCTTTCAAACTGGCCAACGTGTATGTAACGTCTTATACATCAGTTGTTCATTGGGCAGCATTTTTTCCAACTTCGACTGCATTTCCTGTGCGGTAGCGCTACAGTAGTTGGGCTTTCGTCCAAAATTCACTTTGCTTCATTTACCACCCTCTATGTTCTTCTACTGCACGGCGAAACAAAAATAAATCCCGCGTTTCCTCGCAGGCTAGCACCCAATCCCACGCAATAAGAAAAGACGCATGTTTCCTGACAGATTAGCCAATCATTAGCCAACCAAACATTAGGCAAGGCCTTGTGTTAGCGGCAAGGCCCTTGGTTAGCTCGCAATAAGGACGGAATCCGCACACCTGCTTCTTGAAATAATCGGCCTTATGTGTGGTGACTCCGTCAAAATCTCCCGTCTGGATAGCGGTTGCTTGAGGTTTTATCGCACGAGCTCGCTCACCCTAAATGGAGCGAGTTTGGTCAAAAAAATTAGTTTACTCAATGGCCTCATTCTCGAGTGTAGAGGTTTTTAGATAACCTTGCGAAGATATAAGTAGGCAGTTCAGTCCAGTGCATTATTGGCGAGCGTAAAGCCCCTATGCGCGCAAAGTTACTTGTAAGTGAAATTAAAAGTATTGTGGTGCGCTGATTTTGGCTGTGGCATTAGCTGTAAAGAGTGTAATTGTATAGTAACCTGTTTCTTAAAGTAGTCCGCCTGATGCGTCGTGATGCCATCAAAGTCACCCGATTGTGCGACGTTCTCTTGCGGACGAATGGCGCGCGATCTCTCAACCTGAAATTTTCGATTCACTTTTGTTAGTTGCGATATAGTGTTCGCTTGGGGGTAAGAGACTTTTCACCGACCAAACTTGGCGTGCAAGCCGCGTAAGAACGGTGGGCAAAGGGCATTTGGCAACGCGGCAGCGGCAAACATACACTCGGAGAGGGAATGGCTGCCTGCCGATGTTACTACGCTTGCATGCCAATTTTTGCACAATCTTTACCGTTGCCATATTTTGCGTAAAAAGAGTCAGAACCGCGATAATCTGGCAGAGACATAATACACAATGTCACACAGTGTATATTTCTGACTCAGTCAGTTCCCGGATTTTTTCGGACGCCTGCATTATAATGCTGCGCTCAACGTTATCGCGCCAGTTTGCCGCAGCGCAACGATTATCGTGCCAGATTGTTGCAGTGCAGCACCCGAGCTTCTTCACTAAAGCTCACCTGCTTCTTGTAATAATCGGCATTATGCGTGGTGATACCGTCGAAATCTCCAGTTTGAGCAACTTGTGATTGAGGACGAACTGGTCGGGCTCGATCCACCTAATGCAAAAAAATGATAGAATACGCCGAAATGAAGGGAAATAAATTGGGAGCGAAATGAATTACCGCGAAAATCTGGCACACAGATGTCGCACGAACTTTTTGTGTAGGATTACGTAAGTCCGGATTTTTGGCTTATTCTTGCCGCGCGGAGCGCCACACTCGTGTTTCCTATTGGTATCTGATTTTTACCTGTTTCTTGTAATAGTCCGCATTATGTGTGGTGATTCCATCAAAGTCTCCAGATTGAGCAACTTGCGATTGAGGACGAACTGGTCGGGCTCGGTCCACCTGATGTGAAACTTAGTAGATTTCGGCTCGCGTGGAGATCTATGCTAACAAAAGGGCTTGGGTACAGTGTTAGACTTGAGACATAGGCGATACTTAAAGCGATATAACGGCCGGTTTTTGAAACGTATTCTCTAGAGCGACATTCGCATATGTTGTATGCAAAGTAATTTAATCTGACCAAAAATCAAAATCGGCTATCTGACGGCTTTCCGGAGTAAATGAAGATAACTAGTTACACATGTTTCACAAAAATTCAAGACCTACAAACAGACGAGACTCCTAAAATATCCCCAGTCGCGAGAATCTACCTGTTTCTTGTAATAATCTGCATTGTGTGTTGTGATACCGTCGAAATCTCCAGATTGCGCCACGTTCGACTGAGGACGAACGGGACGGGCTCGGTCCACCTTGTAAGGTTTACAATCAGATTTCGGTTTATGGTGAGACATAGAAAAAGTTCTAGGCCTAGGTTTTCTTCAGCAGTGATAGGATCAGGATTGCGCTAATGCTTAGCGCAATTTCATTATTATCCTTCAACCACGTAGTGGAATATAACTGGAGAAAATGCCACCACATTGGTTGGCTAAATACAAGGTGTTATTTTTACTTTGATAAGTCTTAATCCGTACCTGTTTCTTATAATAGTCTGCATTGTGAGTAGTGATGCCGTCGAAATCACCGGCTTGAGCCACTTGAGACCTTGGTCGAACAGGCCGCGCACGGTCCACCTGAAGAGAGTTTAAGCTAAGATTCTGTTGAAACTAGAGCTTATTCTTAGAAATAGGCTTAGGCTTAGGCCTATGACTTATTCTTAGGGTTATCTGCAAGGAATGTCTCGTATATATCATAATCGATTGGCGTACGGTGGTAATAAAATACCCTACAGTAATCTAAACAGCACCACTGTATCCTTTATTTGATTTCCTACCTGTTTCCTGTAGTAATCCGCATTATGAGTTGTGATCCCGTCAAATTCACCACTTTGCAGCACGGATTGTTGGGGTTTAATTGCCTGCACCCGTGGTACCTGCAATTAGCAGCAATTAGCATAGGGAGGTATAGCAATAGAATCAAGTTACCTACTAATGTCGGTTTTCAATCAGGACTCCTGAGGTCATATTCACCACTCCGATTCCCTCGGGGAAAGAAATATTCCCCGGGGACAGAAAATAGCATTCTAAAGTGAGACACGCAGGGAAAAAGACGGGGTATTCCCCATGGGGAATTGAGTGGTGAATATAGCCTCTGAAGGGCTTCTAGATTTCCAAAAACATATAATATTATGGGTTATGGTGACAACTATTGCAGGAATGCTAGGCCTCTTTGCACTAGTGTAAGCTTTAAAACTAACGAAATCATGGGACTTTATGGACCTCGTCTCTGAACCAAAGCGGTGTAACAGCTGATTTTCGAAAGAGATTTAGGATTAGGATCGAAAGGGGGCCTTTTGGCCCAGAGGCAGCGCGTTCGACACTAACGCAATCGACCCGAGTTCGATTCCGGACAGTGACAAACTTTGAAACCCCACCAGGCGAGGGAATCATGGGCGATCCCTCCTGGCCCTAGCCCGAAGACGTCGAGCAATTTGTCATCTGGAACTCGTCGCCTACTGCTCGGGACCTCTGCGGAACATGTCATAAGCAAACCTTTGAAACTGTGCTTTGAACTCCCTTGAATAAAGGTGCACGCTCTAGAGGCGAAAAAGATTTATTTATTTTATTTTTTATTACCGTATTCACATCATATACAAATAAATGAGTTGCGTATGTATACTGTGCTATACCTAACAATAAGCCCAATTATATTCAATGGCACAATCTATTATGGGAATGCTGTTGTCCGAGATAGGTTCCAAAAACCGACGGATGTTATACCGCTTTGATTTTTTCAAAAAACCGACGGATGTTATACCGCTTTCATGTTATACCGCTTTTTCATGGCTCTACCTGTTTCTTCCGATAATCCGCCTGATGCGTGGTTTCTCCATCGAAATCGCCGTTTATTTGGAAACCATCATCGACATGTCCACAGTGATGATTCCTAAAAACAATTATGTAATATTATTCTAATTATCTATTTATCTCGGAACGGAGACCCTAATTAGCATCGGAGCCACTTCAGAAATTCTCAGGTTATGAGTTCGAGGTTATTTCTATAAGCTTTATATTTCTTCCTTGTGTAATGGCTATTATTTGGCTACTTCTATTCAACAAGTGCAAAATGCGCGCAAACCAATTTTTGGACTGCAATTTACTAGGAGAACAAGGAATAACAGAAAAAGGTGTTAGGTATTTGAGATTTAGAGATTAGCTACTACTCTGCTACTACATAAGGAAAAAGTAGTCATGTAAAAAAATTACTACATAAGGAAATAGACTCAGGCGTACCAAGGAACTAACCGATAGCTAAAAATTAATTATATGATTGTGTACATACAATAATTATGCATCTAATTGTAAACGTATGGGAAGAAGCCATTAGAAAAGCCATTAGACTGCCATTAGGCATTAAAAAAATTAAAAGGCTCACCCGCATTGACAAATCTGACAGATACACTTTTCTTCGGGCACGGACATCGCTAGATTTCCTAAAACAACTTGTCGGCTTGAGAGCTTTTCGCCGGTCTGCGTTAAAGGGACGAGCCCATCAAAATAAACCCATATTTTGCATGTTTTTATAATTTGTATAAAGGGGGTTTATTATAATATATGTACAATAATTTTCGGCTAGACTTTATCCCGCTGAAATTTTTCGGTGTCGATAAACGCATAAGTATACCGTAGAAGACACACAAGTGCACCCTTATTTCCTTACCGTGTCTCCCGAGGATACCTCGCTCTGGTTGGGACCCGGGAGACCATATGTCTATATAGCCATATTCCCCCGGGACACGCGACAAGAAAATAAAGGTGCAATTGTGTGTCTTCACACTTATGCGTTTATCGACACCGAAAAATTTCAGCGGGATAAAGTCTAGCCGAAATTTAGTGTACATATACTATAATAAACCCCCTTTATACAAATTATAAAAAAATGCAAAATATGGGTTTATTTTGATGGGCCCGTCCCTTTAAAGCGAAATGCCAGCCTCTTTGGAAAATTTGCATATGATAAGCAAATCCTATGTATCCTATGCTAATTTTGCGCGATTGCCGTGGACGATCGCGCAAAATTAGCATAGGATACATAGGATTTGCTTATCATATGCAAATTTTCCAAAGAGGCTGGCATTTCGCTTTAAATGTCATTCAGACCATTTTTGTTCGGAATACAGAGTAAAATGTAAAATGCAGCTAATTCAGTGAAAAACAATTGCAATTTACAGACTTTCTAATCCTTGATAATATATTATTTACAGCCAGAAGAAGCACACAAAAAAATAAGTAATTAAGAAAAAATGCAGCGAAATTAGGGATGTAAAGTCAGTAAGTATAGTGTTATAGCAGCCGTTTTTTTGTAACGCATGCAGGACTCTGTATCCCCAGGTAGCGTATGCAAATAACTGCGCGACACTGCGTGATTTTTTAGTCTAATTTATTGATTCACATAATATATGAGGGGAATGCAGATGTAAAATATACGTTTCAAAACCCAAGTACTGTACCGGGTTAAAGCCGTATTGTACCTACTTTGGGAAATTTGCATATGATACGCGTGTCCTATGTATCCTATCCTATGCAAATTTTTGGTGCCCGTCCGAAAATTCCGGCATCAAATTAACTAGGATGCATAGGATATTCGTACCATATGCAAATTTCCCAAAGTAGGTGCAATACGGCTTTAAGTTTTAAGACTTATTATAGAAATAAAGAGAATGCGATATTCAGTAGGCCTTTCCTAAATACACTATTCTATGTCGTCTATGTGGTGGACTTCAAAATAAAGAGCCTAGCAACTCAATTGCGAGACGCTTTTCACTGAAAAGAATGCAAATATATAGCCAAAGAACCACCCCCTTGCATGCATATTCTAATACGTATACAACCTTTTACATCATACAAGCTCTGACCCTACTTTGAGAAAAAAAGAAAATTCAGAATACCTTGTTTGAGACATCCAGATATGAAAAACTCTGGCTAGAAACGTCATT
Source organism: Pelodera strongyloides (assembly GCA_036852015.1). NCBI lineage: Eukaryota > Metazoa > Nematoda > Chromadorea > Rhabditida > Rhabditidae > Pelodera > Pelodera strongyloides. The sequence goes on along the minus strand of JAANDG010000597.1, from coordinate 17,369 downwards.
AAAATTAACTCTTATAGCGATTTGATATTATGACAAAACCTTTGAAATTAGAAATGGGCCAACATTTTTTTTTGTGAAGGATTAGATTCAATCACGTTCTTGGTTTACAGTCTATAAAAAACTGTAAACTGATTCAAGAAGCAACATTACACTACTTCGCTGTTTTCCTACCGTAGTTCTAGTCCAGATTTCAAAAGGAGCTCCTTTTAAAAGCTGCACACAACTTACAGTAATACGACGACAACAAACACAATTACTGTTTTTATTGGAAAAAAAACCCAGCAATGTCCATTGACAAGTTCAACAAACGAAACACTAAAAAATAGACTAATGTTCTAAAAATCTAAAATCCCTTTCGTATAGCATTGTACGACGGAGTTTCCACGCAACGCATCCTCAACACCAAAAACACATAATATATTCTTGACCACTGTATATACATGTGTATACATAGAAACAAAAATTTTTGAAGCTTATTTTTTGTTAAACAAAAAATTTATAAGCGGACACTTACAGAAAATTTGTAGAAAACTTCAGCAACTAATAATAGTTTACGTGTAAGGTGGGAAAATCAGCGTGGAAGTCAATCTGGAACTCAGTATTAAGAACATTTTGTTTGCTATAAATTGGTGTATTGAGCACATAAAAAATCACTGGTACGACAATATGCGGTAACAGAGTTGGCAGTCGAGCAACAATGGCGCTGCAATAACGCCGCAATAGTGCGGCACTGGGGCGACATTATTGAATAGAGAGAGGGAGAGAGAGAGAGAAAGCGGGGAGCAGGAAGCACAACAAACCGGTCAATATTCATAAATATTCATACAAAGCTACAAAAAAAGACTTACTATAAGGATATACTCATATTAAAGTGACACCCGTGCCTGAAATTCATGATCCGGAATGCTTATGCATTAGAGCCCACAGATAACGTTACTACTAATAAAAGTCTAACATATATACTGAGCATCCGTTACCAGTCATTGGTTTGAGTACCTCTACATAAACCTACCATAAAACTTGGGGATTAACTATAGAACTACAATGTCGGCGTATATTAATCTACTCCCAGAGGCCAGAGGTAAATTACCTGGATCTCCCAACGGCATTCTGGGAATGGGTCCTATAGGAATGGTCTGCTATTCAGCTAGCGGCCATAAACAAATGCACGCCACTCCGGTTTACCTAACTATCTTTGTCTCACCGTTACTGAATCTTACGTATATGTATTTTATAAGATAAATCGCCTCGCTTCTATTAATATTAACACTTTATTTCACAAAAAATGAACACACGTATCTAGAAACAAGAGAAACACGCATCGGCTAGATCTAGCTACTAATCTGGTGCTAATACGCCAGGGATATTGCATGTTTCAAATAATATGTAAGGTATGAAACACTATTCTTTCAGGATAAAAAAGTCTTATGAACCCGCCTGCAAGCTTTCAAGCTTTGCCTGCCAACGTACAAGATGAGCCAGATTACCTTAGTACCCTCCCCACTGAAGTACTCGAAATTATTTTCTCGTATCTGAGACCGAAATTCCTACATCAGAACGTCCTTCCTCTGTGTAGGAGACTTCGCGGGTAAGTCCGATTAATAATAATGTTTATTGTCGTCTAATTTCTTTGCACGCAAGTAAGGTATTTATGTTTGTTGGTTTTCACCTATGAGTTTAATTTGTTATACCTATTGTACCAGTTACCGTTCATACATTTGTGTACACCTGAGGGCCCTGAGGCCGTATGGCCAATTGTACTCCGCACCGCATAACCGCATGACCGCATGACCGCATAGACACCGCATGGACACCGCGTGCGGTCAAACACCGCACTGAAACCGCACGCGTTTACCAAACACCGCGCGGACACCGCATAATGTAGGCGGACACCGCACAGGCACCGCACGAACTCGAACCCATCATATACCGCGAAATTCTACGCTGTGATTAAGATGATGTGCTCCACATATCTATTTTTGCGGGATTTATATAATTTAGAGTACAGGTTGTTTGTTAATTTAGAGTATAGTATTTTACCATCGGGATTTCTGCATCGAAACTGTTTACTTTACCCTATTACATTTACTTCGAACCGCGACATCGTTTTTCACGACGTTGAGGTCTTTCCAAGAGTCCAATAAACATTTCGAAGTAGAAGGGAATAATAAAATACGAGGTGCACCAAACAGCAATTATAATACTTATTACAGATATGTTAATTTATACAAAACTCATAAAACGTAAAACTGTAATACCTAATCCCATAAGCGAAGGTGCGACCTCTCTTAAGCCTCTACCAATTAGGAAATCGCGCCACCTACCATTCCACCAGAATAGCGCTTTTTTTCTCTCAACAAGAGAATACTGGCTCATATGGCTAATCGTTAAATTGGTGGTTAGACTTGAGCTTAATAGGATCTCTTCATTTTCCAGGAGACACATCTCACAGTCGTGATTCGAACTATATAATAGGGTAAATAAAACAAACAACCTATACCCTAAAACACGCGGTGTCTATGCGGTGTCCGCCTACATTATGCGGTGTCCGCGCGGTGTTTGGTAAACGCGTGCGGTTTCAGTGCGGTGTTTGACCGCACGCGGTGTCCATGCGGTGTCTATGCGGTCATGCGGTCATGCGGTTATGCGGTGCGGAGTACAATTGGCCGGCCGTATTCACCAACACGAGGGGAGCGCCGCCTGGCCTCCTCAGGGAGCTAAAGAGTGCAAGAGCAGAAGAGATTCAGAGCGCTCGTGAGCCTAGGGAGGTTCCATCGTTCCATGTGTGTTGGTGAATAGAATACGGCATCTGGTTGCAGCAACGTCGTTAGGAAGGAGCGTGCTAATAAAGTAATGTAAAACATATAATAGCAAATTTTCCAGTGTTTTGTCCGATGACAAATTTTGGATGCGGAAAATTCAGGTATGCTTTTTTTAGTTACGGTTCGAGTTTCAGCCTCACTTTCGGCTTCTTAGCCGGTACAGTTACTGTTTCCTTGTCTGTTGGAGATTCCATACCGGTTTCCACTTATGAAAACTATCCCAACTTGTTCGGCTAAGGATGCAAATTGGTTTTGTGATGTAACCAGCGCTTGAGGCGACTTTTCGGTCTTTCCATCGCTACGTTGGCGACACTTTGAAGTTTGAAGTACTCGCCAAAAAAGGGCGTATTTGTATGAAATGTCTGATCGGGAGGCTAATGCAGCATGGTTATGTTATGCAGTAAGCTTCAATTGCTTATTTTGGTGAGCTGCGAAAAGTTGCTTATACCAAACGCTTGAAACGTAGAAAAATGGAGCGGCCGTAAAACAAACAATATTTCAAACTCTTCTCCTTTATAAAATGAGGTACTTAGCTAAATTTCAATCAAGCTAGCCAAACTAACTAACAATAAACTTACATTTCAGAAGTATCACTTGAACATTCGTTTATGTGAAGCTGAATTGCGAAATGACGAATTTTCTCCAGTGATGTTTGTATTCAGGGATTCGTTTATTTTTATTTTATTAATAATAAGTAGTTTATGCTTCTAGAGCGTGTCCCTTTATTCAAGGGAGGTCAATACAGTTTCAAAGGGCTTATTATTTGCTAGAATGCTGCTACATTATTTAGCAAAATAAAAAATCTTTTAGGACATATGATGCCATGCTGAGAGAAGAGAAAATACGAAAGAAATGGGATGAACGGAAAAGGTTGGGATTTGGAGTTTTTTCGGTCTTTCCGCGTGCGAATTCCGCGGTTAGATGGCGACTGTTCCTTGCGCAGCTGTAAAGCGCTCCGCGCGCAGCTGAGTGTGTTCCGCTTGCAAGTGGCAAGTGTTCTGCTACCTGTGCGCGCGGCTGGCTTGTGACTCGCAAGTGTCCCGAGCGCAGCATAGCGTAGGAAGCGCATTTATGATTTATTGAACTTGCCGCGATTTGTTTAAGATACACCGCTAATTATGAAATCGTTAATTATAGGTCGCTGCCCGTAAAAGATGAGCATCTTATCGAAAGTGTAAAACTCTTCGAACGTTTGGGAGAGAAATACTGCATATCAGCTTGGAGCACATTCAACGATTCCCCTAGACGCGGTTACAAACACTCTATCCAACTATGCAACCTAAACGCCACAACGGTAAATTGTGCTAATCATGTCTCAACATTTTTAAAGCGGTACAACGGCCGGTTTTTGGAAACGTAGCCGCATTCCATGATGCTGCACAAAAAGAATATAATTCGACTAATAATTGGCAGTTTTTCACCGTGATTTGAAAATCTCTATATGGGAACAGCTTCAACAATCTTTCCAAATCGGCTTTTACTTCAAATATCCAAAACACAAAAAGATGTCTAGAAAAATAGCTTTCCAGCGCCAAGTTACCGGAAATAGCCCAGGGAAAGCAATCCCTTCGGTCGAGATTTGGTTTCGTAGCAAAATGGGGTGGTTTGTTCAACATGGGGTGGTTTCTATTCAACATGACTTGGCCGCTTGCCAATGATGATCGAAAAATCCATGAAGACGAAAGAGTGTGCACTACTGTCTTAGTTGCTCCACTATTCGTTGTCATTACTGTAATGTATCAAATCCCAACCGAAGGGATTTCTTTCACTGGGATCAATTTTCAGTAACTTGGCACTGCATATGTATTTTTCTATATAAAGATCATTGATGTTGATGCTTTCCCTGGGTTAAATTTCCGGTAACTTGGCGCTGGAAATGTATTTTTCTAGACATCTTTTTGTGTTTTGGATATTTGAAGTAAGACGAACTTGAAGTGACGAACCTTTAAAGAAAAACCTTTGAGTGAGGCAGCAGAATGTTTTAACCGTAAATTATTTTTTTTATTTCTATTGCTTAGGACGATGGTGGCGAGGGTCGACTGGTTCATGAGGAAACGCTTGACTACCGCGCAAGATTTGGTAAACTGGAAATGTTGGGTGGTGCAAAGGGATTTGTGTCCGGAGCACTCGACGGTGCGCTGAAACTATGGGATATTGGCGAGGCCGGATTCCGAGTAAGCGACCTTCATGAAGGCTAACGTAGTATTGTTGTGGGACAACAAGACACGTGGTATCATTCGAAGTTGGGAAATTTGCATATGACATGAATTTCCTATGTATCCTATGCAAATTTTTGGCATATGGCACACCAAATTTACCTTCAGCAGTTTTATTTATGGCCTGTCCATGTATGCGATTAGCACTTGCGAAAATGACAAATGCCTGTCCATGTTCGAGTCAATGTCAATGACAAGGTCCCGCAGCGATTTTGCATCTAGTATGGATCTATTTCAAAATAGTACAGATCTATTTCATATAGTACGTATCTGATACACTTTCGTTGCAGGACTATGTCAAACGCTTTTCATTCGCATGGGTTACGGTAGGCATTTGACATTCATGTAAAATGGCCTGAACATGGACAGGCATTTGTCATTTTCGCAAGTGCGAATCGCAAACATGGGCAGGGCATTAGGACCAAGAAATATGGTTTATGTTCCAGCAAATATTGACAAAGTACAATGCATGTGAGGATTATGCATTCTCAGTTCAAGATCGAATGGTGGCGTGTGGCACGAAATGGCATACCATTTCTATACTGGATGTGGAAAATGGACTAGAGGTTAGTACATAATGTTTGTCGTTTTACTTCATCTCTTCTTTGCTTGCACAAAAACCAGTACAGATACAACGTTAGTGTTCTTGATTATCTGTAGTGTTCGTGTGCTATTTGTTGTTTGTAGTTTGGTCCCTTGTTAGTATACTGCGTTGTGAAGCGTTGTATCTTAGGGTCACCTCAATAAACTATTAGAATCAGTTTTACAGAGAATCGGGCGAACTGTTGGGCTTCCCGAGGCTGAAGACTCGTATATCAGGGCTCTAAAATTAAAGGTTTGTGTATCAAGCGCACCAGCCGCCCACCTTTTCTTTGTCCCCCGAGCGGCCCGAGCCACGTTTCCCTTTATGGGCGAGGTGTAGGCCAGGTGCAAGCGGCCCACCCTTTTCGGATCCAGTGTAGGCCGCGCGCCGGCCAAGTTTCCGCATTGGTCACAGAACTTATAGAAGTTGAAGACAACTCTTTCGTGTTACTGGTACAATTCGGAATAGTGTACTTAAGTAGTAGCTGCTATGGAAGCACAGCTAAGTCTGCGATGTGCAGGTCGTTTAAATTCAAATGACGATCCTAAGTTGCACATATATTAGACCAGACGGCTATCGCCGCCTGAGGCGACTTTCAGTGTTTAAGATGCAGGAAAAGTGAGCACACTTGTGTGAAACGTTTGCAACGTATCTGGTATCTTGAAAAATCATGAAATAAGGTTCGATTTCGCTTGCTCAACACGGGGCTCCGATTCTCCTTGAATAGCCTCTTAGATATTCTAATTTTCGTTTCGTTCACACAAACAAAAGACCAAGTAAACTCTTCTCCTTTATATAATAAGATGTTACGTGCAACTGGTGCACGTGAGATGTGACACAGGGCAAACCAGTACTATTGCAGGGTAATATGGTATATGCGCTGTGGAACGACCAATTAATTGCATTAGACCTGCGTAATTATCGCGGCGGTCCCGTGTACCAATATGTATTGGACCTACCCAATCGGCCAAGCTTTGTAAATTACAACTGGTACTCCAGTTTCGATGTAGCGGATGGTCTCGTACACTGTTGTCATATCGGGTGAGAACTTTATTTTCGGTTCCGATTTTTTGTTTATATGTAATTTCCCTGTAAAAAACTGCAGATGACAGCAGCTGGTCGAGAACTATGTAAGTGAACATGAATTACGCCCGAGAAAAGGGAGAGCCTATGTACAGTCGAGTTTCTTTTAAGTTCAATGGTTTGTATCCTTTTAGATGCGTTAACAGATAGCGTCTTCCTTTTCGCATCATAATGAATGTATTATTGTAATCGTGGGATAGTCCAAAGCTGTTTGAGAAATAGGGGGTGTTTTTACGCTTATGACTTATGGGGGCTTTACGGAAACTTTAGCATAACCAGCTTCATGCTCCATTCTAACTTGCATTATTTTCAGCGGTCAAATCTCCGTATTGCAAGCTTCTGATTTGACCCTGTGCTACTCGTTTACTGTTAGTGAAAAGGAATGTGAGAAAGCGGGACTTGGCGGTGTTATGAAGACAAGCGGTTCTGTACTGGCATTTACAGACGAAACAGTCAGAGTAAGTAGGGGATTTAAGTCTTACATCATTGTTTTTTTGGAAAGACTGGGTACGTAGGTTCATGCGGAGTATCCGGCTTCAGTCGAGTAACTGGCAATCCGCACTTTCTCTGGCAACTGGCGAGTTTCCAAACAGAATCTGCAATTGGTTTCCAAGTGTTCCGCGCGCAATTGGCGAACGTTCCGCGCGCAACTGGCGAGTGTTCTGTGCGCAACTGTTCCGTGTCTATACAATGGTGAGTGTTCTGTGCGCAACTGGCGCGTGTTCCGCGCGCAACTGGCGAGTGTTCTGTGCGCAACTGTTCCGTGTCTATACAATATTTCCAGGCCTTTTCGCTCGGATCCGAACCAGAGTGTATTGGTGTGGCCAGCTGCCCTAGTGGTAGAGCAGTGTTCGACGTCCTCAATGAAGATGTTATCGTTGGAAGTAACACTGGAGCACTTACCTACTGGCCAACGACAACTGACAATCAATAATATATTATCTGTTTATTTAAATCGATAAAAAAATGTAAAATATAACACATATAAAGTGACGAAGCAAGAGAAAACAAACACACACACACACACATACACACACACACACACACACACACACACAAATACACACACATACACACACATACCACATACACACACACACACACACACACACACACACACACAAATACACAACACACACACACATATACACACATACACACACACATACACACACATACACACATACACATACACACACACACACACACACACACCGGCCACGCTCGTTTAGTAAATGAATAGTTTAAAGCGATGTTACGGCTAGTTTTCGAAACGTGCTTTTGATAACTACATTGTGCACCACGAAAAATTATTATCCGGAAAATTTCACACCTACTATTGAATGTATCCGTTATCAGAAAAATGGTTTATTTCGACCAAAGAAATACATTTCAAATGGTTTATATATGTACTATATTGTTTGATGTGGACGAATACTCCCTACTAAAAAGTTTTCCAGACGGCGGCACATCCGCGCAGTAAGTCGGGTAGATGCGCCGCATGAGGCAACCCGCCCCTCTGTGTGTAACCCGGAGCTAGGGACAATCAGTATTGGTTGCGTGGAAAAGTGTGCGTGTAGCTCAACCGGTGAGTGCTTGCTAGCCATGCAAGTGACGCGGGTTCGAATCTGCTCCACGCCAAGTTTTTCACAATAGACCAGATTGTTGCCTAGGAGCCATGAGGGCTAAGTGCGCGTCTTTAGCTCGCCTCGCTTTAGCTCGGTTGCACCGCGCTATACTCCCTCGGCTTGAAAAAAAAAGGCAGAAAAACATGGATCGTGTTTTGCATGGTCAGGCACATGAAAATATGGATCGTGTTTAGCCAGGTCAGGCACATGAAAAACATGGACCGTGTTTAGCCAGATGAGGCACATGAAAAACACGGATCGTGTTTTGCAGTTCAGGCACATGAAAAATATGGATCGTGTTTCTCTCTCTCTCTCCTCTCACTATATTATATAGGAAGCAAGGAAACACCCATTTGTCGACTTTCTTCGTGTTCCAAACCGTTCGGTGACACGTGTAAGTTTTCTCGACACTATCGTCAGCTGGTCATCACATGCCCAAAATGTGGTCACCAAGTGCTTGGTACCGGTCATCGAATGTTTTTTTTTATGAAAACCATTTGGCGACCGGCCACCGACGGTGTTCCTTATTTCGAAACATGTGCAATTTATTTACATTCCAGGCTTTTCCCTCGGATCACAACCCGTTTGTCTCGGTATGGCCAACCTGCCCAATGGGGAGATCTTAGATGTCTTCGACGTTCTCAGTGAAGACGTTGTCATCGGAACGCACAACGGGTCATTCAGCTACTGGACAGCTGACGACCAATAAGTGATTGACTAAGTCAGTCTTGGAAACATTGCGATAAAGTCATACGCTTTTTGAACCACCCCTGAATGATAAAGGAGCGGGCTCTTGTAGCGTAAAAGATTTATTTATTATTTATAAAAGCAAAACTCGTATAATATTTTCATACATGAATAACACGTGGAAATGTTTCTGCAAGTTTCACATAGTTATCACTTCTGGTACGCTAACTTCTTCTGCTACTTCTACTTCTGGTACTTCTTTTGGTAGTTCTGGTCATTTTGTAAAGTCTCATTCGGTCACCACAAACCAAAGTTGTAAATTAAAATTAGTAGAAATTTACATCTGTGACGGCAGTTGCATTTGCAATAAAAAACACGATTTTTTCAAATTGTTTAGAAAATTAGAACGAATTATATAAATGTTTTTGATCTTATGTATTTATTCCCGTTTTTCATACATGGCAATAAGAAATTGCAAAGATTAAAGATTTTAAAGTTTTTCAGTTGGAACCGTGAATATGTACACAGAAACGAGGAGGTCACTCGGTTTATGAAAAAAACTTAAAGCGAAATGCCGGCCGATTTTTGAAACGCATCGTGGATAGGTGAATTCTTAGGTAATTATGTTGATTTGCTCGAATTTAGCTCGATTTTTATTCTAATTATGGTCACCAATACATTGAATGTTGCGATGTGTTTCAAAAACCGGCCGGTTTCGCTTTAATTGAGTGCAAAAACTGATTATGACAAAGTTTGTGACTAGAACTAGTATGCTGATGACCTGCGGTACGGGCATTTGCATAGTATTTGTCAGACTTACAATTAGATGGATTAATTGAGTTAATTAATAATTAGTTAGAATGAATAATGGTGGGACAAATTGGTACTAAAATGTTAGACCCATCATCAGCAGTGAACTCTACGTGGGTCCCGTGCTGTCCAAGTCCCGATTAGCTCTATGCTTTAATTGCTATAATTATCTAGGTCACCGCCTAAGGCCTTGTAATTGCGGTAAGATGAATATGCTTTCTTCTGGTGAAAGGATATGTACTTCTGAAGGGAGTGCAGAGAAGAAGGGGTGGAGCATTGCGAGAGACGCAGAGAGACGGTCCGATGGTTTGAGCTGAAAATAGGGTATTAAAAGAGGTGTTGCACGTGGATATTTAAAGAGGTGTTGCATATTTAAAGAGATGTTGCACGCTAAACAGCTACCTGACATTGCATAAGATTTTAAACTACATTCAAAAATGTATGTCATATGACAGATTCCACAGCCGGTCGGGGTAAATACTACGCAATTCTTCCTTTGCAAGGAGCACGGCAGATGCGCCGCATATGCGCTACAGGTGCGCCACCTAAAGTCGCACAGCTCTCGCGCCCACCGAGACACCCTAACGAAGAAGCCTGACGATACTTCTTACTTGCAATAACTTGGTGAGCAGGTCCATTCCGTGAGCGAGTTTTGCGAATCCTTTATGTACTTCCAACCAGGGAATCTCCTTTGAAGGAGGGAAGAGGGTCTGATTGAAGAGCGCCAAACGGAGCACCTTAAATAGTACATATTCACACTTGGTCAAAAAATCGCAGGCTTTTGAGCGCGCGGCGCTGTGAGTGCGCAACTTTGGCGCCAGTTGTAGCGAGCGCAGAGAGAGAGAGAGAGAGAGCCATGCTACTGATAGATATACATGCAGAAGCAGTGAAAGAGGTGATAAAGTATTTATATAGGGCAATTGCTGAATTTACCAATTCTCAGATAGAATTTTATCTGAAGTTCGCAAAGAACCGCATAGGCAGTTGCGGAGAATCATGCGCTATTTCTTGGAGTCTGAACTCTTTAGAAACGCCAATGAAACGAGAGCTTGATGACGAGTCAATGTCAACTGTGAAGAGATCGTATGAAGGTAACACAGCCTCCATCATATCTAACCTGAGGCCATGTCCTTGGTTCCGGTGTGCCTCGAATGGCGAATATCTTCTGTAATTGATCGACCACGTCTTTTGTACCCGGGAACAAAGCTCGGCCAGTGCATAATTCACCCATTATACAACCAACACCCCTGAAATAACGTTCAGAGACCGTATTCACGAACATACAGGGAGCCCTCCCTAGGCTCACGAGCGCTCTGAATCTCTTCTGCCCTCGCTCTCCTCTTTAGCTCCTTGGGGAGGCCAGAGAGGGCTCCCTGCTTGTTGGTGAATACGGCCTCTGTTAGAAGCGCCTGTCCGGGGTAGGCACACTTTTGTGTTCAATTCTTAACAATGGTGTAGAAACTTGAAACGTTGGTGTTCGGTTGATATACCGAATGTGCTTTACGATCAGTAATCACAATGCGCGGACAGTAAAACAAACAGAGGATATTTTCGCAAATAACGCTGTTTTCGCCTTTGGTATTTCTAAAAGAAAAAGATCAGTCTAATCAATCGTAAACATCAAAACTAACCACATATCCAACGACGTCGAATAGTCTGTACTTCCAAGGAGGACATCGGGCGGCCGGTACCATAATGTTACCACCTGAATTTGTTGTAAATAAGCACTCAGTGAAGCTAGGTATGTTAGTCACTAGAACCTAGAGATACTAGAGCTTCTATATACAAGTTCAAATGTTTAAGTTACTTAGTGTCCGCTTGCCGTTAGAATAGGTCTCTCGTTGGTATTTTGAGTGTGATGCGCAGTGTCGCAGAGCAAAATAGCATATTTCAGATATTTTCAGTACAATATACAAACATAGTTACCTCATGTGAGTACGTCCTGCTCGGCACACTTTTCGCTCGTGCAAGTCCAAAATCCGCCAATTTTAACTCTCCCCTTTCATTCAATAGAGATTTTGTGGTTTCAAATCTCTGAAATTAAAATGTTTAGAAGAAAAGTAACCTTCCCTTGATTTAGGCAAGTGCCAGTTTTCGCCGATAAATAAAACTCCGCGGTTGCTGTGCGCACTTAAGAAGTAAAAAACAACATGACGCACATTTGGCACACTTTTCTGTGGTGCGCGGCGTGGAAGCCGCGCGTGCGAGAACTCACCTATGTAATATCTTCCGCTCGTGGCAGAATGCCAATCCTCTCAATAGTTGAAACATCAACAATTTTATTTGGAACGGGTCCACACCTTCGGGATACACCTCTAAGTACTTGCTGAGATCCATTTTCTGAAGTATGTTATGATAATTATTAATTAGCGAAATTTTTAATTGCGCACGGTTATCTTCTAATTTCTATCAATGGGCATTTGTTAAAGATGTAACTTACCGGTCGTCTTTTTCATTCTTGTTCATAATTAATTGTCCAATCAAAATATAAAGCTAATTATGCTGGTTTAATATGCAAAACCTCACCATATATTCGAAGACAAATGTCAATTGTGATTGCTGGTGAAAAATATCGTGCAAGGAGACAATGTTGGCATGTCGAAGGGTCTTCAGCAGAGATGCCTGGATCACAAAGGTATAACAGCTTGTTTTTGAAACGTAGTTTTGAGGCTGTATTCCTATGTAATGCATGCAAATGAACATAGTTAGACTGGAAATACAGTGTCTAGGACTACGTATTAAAAAACCGGCGGTTATACCGCTTGATATCACAGATTTATGGTAAAACTAATAAAGTGTTTGAGACCGTCAGAGAGCATCCATCATTCGTGAATATCCAGTACACTAAATTAAAATTAAAAAGTTGCAAAAAATGCCCGAGGGCGCGCATTTTGTTTGGGGAAGATACTTTTTTAGCAGGCGTGTTTTTACCTCTCTAATCGCTGTAAATGGGAGTCCTTCTTGAAATTGCAGTTTTATCTCCTTCATCGCGACAATTGACCCGTCCAATCTAGAAAGATGTTTCAAAATTTAGTAACAGAAACATGTAGTATGTAGTATGTAGTCTGGTATGTAGTATGTAGTCTGATAATAAAGCAAAACCCCCCACTTTGATTCGCATTTGTACACGGTCGCGTAGCTTCCCTCGCCTAGTTTTTCCAGACGATTGTAGAGCTCGTTGACGTCCTGCTGTGGAACATCCTAAAATATAACGTTATGAAATCTACTTAATTTGACGGTTCTTGTTTGACCACGGAGACTGGCGAAGCCTTTAGGCCTAGGCCTAAGCTTTTGTGGCATGGGTCTATGTAAAGTATTATCTTGATCAGACCTAGGCCTCTTCTGACCAAAACCTTGTGGTTTGCGGCGAAACCCTGGTGCGCAAATAAAGTCGCGGCGAAACACTGGAACGCTAGAAGTGCTGACTATACAAAAATGCGAAAACTTATGCAAAATCAGAGAAAAGGGCGGGTGGCTCATTGCACCCACAAGAATCTGGCGAGAGCCTGGCGATGCGAATGCTGGGCGATGTGCGCAGCGAGACGTAGTTTCACCTTTTTTGCTCAAATTTTTGGCCGAATCCCGCCCTTTTCAACGTCCACAATGTGCTTCCCAGAACTCCGTGGAATATCTGCTTCAAGAAATCTGTCGGTAATCAATACGAACCTGCGTTGGCAGTATTAACGTATTTGGGTCGTAGTGCGCTGACCGCGGTCTCCTCCGTCGCAAATGCGTAAAGTCTGGTATCTGAAGTAGGAAAATATATACTAAAAATAATTAAATAATTAAATTTATTGAATAATAGATTATACAGTGCACCACTAAAAGGAAAAAAAGGCCTATCGAAACTACATAATAAATTACGAATTATAATATTTACCGTGCTACTCGTCGAGCACGTCGTGCTAGTGCGTGTGGAGATAATCTCATTGTTATTGTTTATCGAACGAGAGCGGGACGGCCTAAATTATAAATATATACATATCATTTTATTAAAGCGAACTAAGTACAATCTTAAATCATGTGTGTCTCTAAAAATGATGGGATATGGTATTCGGTTGTTTTTGTAATTATCTGAGATTCGATCTCTACAATTTTGGGTACTACACGATCGATGAATTCTTCGACTAGCCTATGTATGACGTTACGTGAACCTTACACGTAACTTTGTCACTGCGGTACTGTAGCTGAGCTTACATTACCTCTACCTACAGACATGGAGGTTACTCAATGTCTGTAGGTAGAGGTACTGTAAGCTCAGCCCCTCACCATAGGCAGTCATTTTAAGAGCTTGATACATATACATACAATATGATATGTACCTGAGAAAATGAAGCAGGTTTTTGACTTGAGCATTTCCGTTGGACGGATGCCAAGACTGGGTCAGGTCATTTGTCTGCCGGGGCATTGAGTCCTGATGATCTGAATGATCTGAAAATATCGATTGATTTGTTTATTATTGATTGATTATCGATAAAGATAACTGGCTTCATTGATGATCGTAGGCTGCAGTGTGTAAAGAGTAAAAAGGAAATAACTATGCGTCTCCGGGGTACTGGCTGGAAATACTTCGGTAGAACAGCGCGGGTTCACTAGGCCTTCGCAGACCTAGCTTAGTTTTAGTTCTAGATTCCTTGTTTGTTTGTTCTCTAATTAATGGCAGTTATACACGGTAGCTCAGGAATTACAGATGGAGTGAGCTCATCGATCAATAAGTACAGTATCCCAAAATACCCAAGAAATAGGAAAAGTAACAAAGTAATATTATCTGAAAAATGGGAGCTCATTTAGGTGCTTTGTGTGCACCAACTATGGGCATTGCTTAGCGGAAATGAAGACCTAGAGACAACGGGGAAGTAGGAGAGAGCAGACACACTCTGTCGGTCAGAGACATAGGTTAGGGCGAAAATGATACAGAAAAAAGGGGATTGAGACCCCGGGAAGGGTTAGAAGAGTTCTGAAACAAAGGACATGGCCCCCGAACACCGGTCGTTAGGGCCATTAGGGCCATTAGCGACCATTAGCTTCCACTACTGCGACACTGCCCTAACTACTAATGGAGTGCACATGGTGAACGGGTTCGGTAGCGGCGCAGAATGGTTATGACGCCATGACGTCGGCAGATGAGATTTAAAAAAAATTGAATTGTAAAACAATGAGCCGCGGTTTTTGATTGTCCAACGGTGTGTTGAGGCATGAAACTTATAGTGACTATATTGGTTGCTCGAATTTAGCTCGATTTGTTATTCTAATTTATGTTCATAAGCTGCATGATATTGCATCTGTACTCGATGTGTTTCAAAAACCGGCCAGTATTTCGCTGTAACAAAAAATGTTAGACTAATATTTCTGTGGTGTGCATACATTTTGAAAAGAACTAAAATCGTACACACAATAAGTTCTTGCTCTTCTATTCAAATGTGGATCAGTACATTATTCTTTATGAGCAAACAAATGCGTATGAGTAATATGGTATACAGTAAGAAAAGAGAGCGTCATTTAGGGAACTACCACATCGTCGGCCTTTCAAATTAGGATCTTGGGGGTTGAACTGAATTCGAACACGTAATGATCGAAGAACACGCACGACATAGGAGGTCCGTTTTCCCACGACTACATGATTTCACTTGTAAGGAATTAAGAAGGAGAGAGGATGTAGAGAGAGAGGCAGAGAGAGAAAGAGAGAGAGAGAGAGAGAGAGAGAGAATTACGAACGAGAACTAAAAGGAAAATCGACGGACCGAGAGAGAGAGAGAGAGAGAGAGAGAGAGAAAAAAGAAGTTTAAAAAAGTGAATACAGTCGTCACGCAACCATCAGGTCTAACAATCCTGACATTTCAAAGCGGCTCCGCCATTATCATTTTTTATTCTTCGTCAAAAAAGCCATTAATTAAAAAAAAATCCTGAGATTCTGCGCGTCCAGCAATGATTCTGCGTCTCTAATCCTCAAAAGATCTGCCACTCTGTAACTCTGGCCTCACCTGCGTGTGGTTCCTTGTTCTTTTTCTCTTTCCGTCGGCCGCGTCTCAACGAAAAGATTGACGACTGAAAAAGTCATCAAATTATTTCAGAAGAAGGAGGAAAGATTTAATTTTGAGATTGTAACCGGCTATTATCTCTGTGTCTTTGTCTCTCTTTCTCTGATTCTCTCTCTCTCTTAATCTCTGTTTCTCTGCTACTCCCTCCTCTTTTGTCAAAAAAGGTTATAGGATCCTGTAGGAAGTCGTTGGATTTATAATACTGTCGATAACCTACGTAGTTTAGAAGAGAACCAATTATAAACAATTTCGATGAAAACAAATATGTAAAAGAGGGAGCCTGAGGGGACAACTGTCTACAATGTCAACGGTGATTCTAGCTGTGCAATTTTCACGCAACCACTCTGCCAAATATGCTAAATACTTTGCGCACCACCGTTTTCACGACGGTAGAACACCAACTTTTTCAATATATGTAATTAACTAATTGCCTAATTGCTTATCCCCTGCACTCACTTTTAACCGTGAAGTCCAATTGAGGCCTTGAGGAGACCGTCGCTTACAGTAAATAGGCATACCGCCAGAACAGCAGAATTAATTAGCCGAAGGCAATTGCAATATAAACCTGCGGTACAGACAATGAGGAGGAACTATGCATACAGAGAAATACTGAGAGAACCTACGTGATATTATATACTGTAAATTAACGTATGCACGAATGCTGGGAAGCAGCTCCCAGACGCCCAGTGGGAGGTGAGAGAAAGAGAGAGATCATGCGAATCAGCGGCACGCAGAGACAAATCCTACCACTAGGGAAGTCTCCCGGTGTTCGTGCATACGTCTACAGATTCTCAGATTCTCTACAATAATGCAAGAGGATACACCGTTCAGCACACCGTATTTTTTAACAGTAACCATAGGCATAGGCAAGCTAACTAACCCTAGTACCTAGTACTAGAGAGAGTAAGAACAAAACTAATTAAATAAATATTAAAAATAAGTACTATAATGAAGATAATAAAACTGCTCAAGTACATTGCGTTCTTGCAGAGCCATAGAAAACTATCGGTGTGCCTAAGCATAGGCTGCTTAGGTACTTACTATACATACTATGGGTGTAACATAATATGCATGAATATGTATAGTATACAGTGAAACTCTAGGAGTGTTAGCCCGGTCACACCTCTGAGATAAGAAACCTTTAGGCCTAGGACAGTGTTTTTTTTTTGGGGGGGGGGGGGGGTTGGCTATATTATTACACTTGAACTGTGTTGTGTAAGATAGAGTAAAGATCTATGACTAGGTGTTAAACAAAAAAAGTTGCAAAAACTGATATTTATTAGCTGTCAAGGTACAGAGACTGAGGGAAAAAGACAGTTAAAGCGAAATAACGGCCGGTTTTTGAAACATATTGGACAGCTACATACCATGTTATATTTATATGTAAATGACATGATACTGTATTGTCAACATAAGTTTCAAAACCGGCTGTTATACATCACATCGAAAATTTAGTTGTGCTCTAATTTATGTAGACTATTATGTAACGGAATGGGTAATGG